>PVIH01019298.1:0-35812 GCA_004025045.1 Sigmodon hispidus | reverse complement strand
GGGTGGTGGAGGAAAATGAATGTGCTCTTTCTGACCTTGAGTCAAGATGGAAACAGACCACATACCAAAAGCTAGAATCTTTGTGGGCTTCATCAGCCCATCAAATGCAATGTCTGGTCCTGGAGTCTTTCAGGTCTATGGGTTTGAGTTAATTTAAATTGCATAGGCTGGAATGCATAGACCAGATGAGAAAGAGGATAATGGGATATAGAGGGAGTGATCTGGAGGCTGAAGCAACCCTGCCAATGCTACTTTATAATTGAAAATTCATATTAACACACATGGAAGACATCAACTAACCCCCAATAAGAGCTCCTTGGGAGAAAGGATCAGATGTAAGCAGTGTTTCTTTTTAATCATCTAAATGGGTTTTCTAAAATTTACCACAGTGAGATTGAACATGGCACCCCAAGTCTTCCAGGATCTTTGCCACCAGGGAGGCTGGACATGTTGTGAAGAGTGAGGATTTTATACAGGGAATCTGGGTGGATAACCTAGCTCCAGCACAGCAGAAGGGCTAAGGGGGGGGAGGTGGTTCTTTAAAGAAAAACCTAGATAATCAAGATGTTTTTCTTCAAAGACCTCTGCCTGTCAGGGCAGCGGGGGTCCTTAGCCTTTCCTCTGTGCTGGGAAGAAGCTATTAACCCGGGTTCGTTGTAACTTGTACTTAACCTGTATGTAATGATAAACAAGATGCAACACACCTTGGCATTACAGGATTGGGCAAAAGGGGTAAGGTACAGCAGCTATTGGCTAAGTTCTCTGGCCTCAGGCCCCAATGTGAGGATGAAACCCTGAAACTGGGCCCTATCCTCCAGATCCCCACAAAACAAGGCAACCTGATAGGAGGAAAATGGTCCCCAAAGCAGAAAACAGTCAGAGACATCCCCTGCTCCCACTGTTAGGAGTGCAGCAAGAAGACTAAACTACAGAGCACTGGGTGAGTCCCATACAGCCTCCCTAGTTGCAGCTTCAGTCTCTGAGACCTATGAGTCAGGTTTTTTGATTCTATGGGTTTCTTTGTGATGTCCTTGATCCCTCTAGCTTCTTCAATCCTTCCTCCCTATCTTCTGCAGGATACCCAAAGGTCAGTCTAATAACCTAATGCTTGACTGTGGTGGCTGCCTCTCTAGTTCCATAAATTGCTGGATGAAGCCTCTGATGGCAATTGTGCTAGACACCAGTCTACGAGTATAGCATAATACCATTAGGAATTATTACATTTACTTTTTTTTAGGATCCTAGATCTCTGAGCAATCCAGCATCTCAGTCTCTCATGGCATGGGTCTCAGGCTGGACTAGTTATTGGTTGGCCATTCCCACAATTTCTGTTCCACCTTTACCTGAGGACATCTTGTAAGCAGGACAAATTATTTGTCAAAGGTTATGTGTCGGGTTTGGTGTCCCTCCAGTGAAGGTCTTGCTTGGTCACAGGTGATGGCCAGTTCAGGCTATGTATCCCCTGTTTGTTAGGTGTCTTAGCTCAGGTCAACCTTGTAGCTTCCTGGGATTTTCCATTGCTCTAGGTTTCTACCTTACCCAGAAATGCCCCCATTTCCAGTTGTCTCTTTCAATACTCTTCCCCTCAGTCCCCCGCAACCTGATCCCTCCTGTCCCCATCCTGACCCATCATCAGTCTACCCATAAAATCTATTTCTCCTTCCCAGGGAGAATCAAGTGTCCCCACTTGAACCTTCCTTTTGACTTAGCTTCTTTAGGTCAGTGAATTGTATAATGCTTGTCCTGTAATTTACAGCTAATATCAATTTATAAGTAAGTATATACTATGTCTTTCTAGGTTACTTCACTCAGGTTGATTTTTTTTCTAGTCCCATCTATTTGCCTGAAATTTTCATGATGGCATTGTTTTTAATAGCTAATTAATAATCCATTGTGTAAATGTCTCCAATTAAATTCCTTTGATCCACCTGTCTGTTTTCGGGTCAATACCATACGGTTTCCATTGCTATAGTTCTATAGTAGAGCTTGAAATCAGAGCTGGTAATATCTCCAGAAGTTATTTCTTTTTGTACAGGATTGTTTTAGCTATCTTGGGCTTTTTATTTATTCCATGTGAATTTGAGTCTTTTTCTTTCAAGGTCTGTAAAGAGTCGTGTTGTTATTTTGATGGAGATTGCAATGAATATGTACATTGTTTTTGGTAAGATGGCCATTTTTACTATGTTAATCTTTTCTATTGACCATGAATGTGGGAGCTCTTTCCCTTTCTGTCTTTTGATATCTTCTCCAATTTCCTCAAAGACCTGAAGTTCTTTCATGCAAGTCTTTCACGTGCCTGATTAGAGAGAGTTACACCACTATATTGTATACTATTTGTGACTTTCATGGATATTGTTTCCCTAATTTTTTTCTCTTCCTGTTATTATTCGTATATAGGAAAGCTACTGTTGTTGTTGTTACTCTTGTATCCAGCCACTTTGCTGAGCATGTTTATGAGCTGTAAGAGTTCATTGGTAGAATTTTTGGGGTCACGTGCATTATTATATTATGTGCGAATAGTGATGCTTTGACTTCTTCCTTTCTAGTTTGTATCGCCTTGATCTCTTAGTCATCTCATCGCTCTGGCTAGAACTTCCAGTACTATATTGAGTAGATATGGATAAAGTAAGCAGCCTTGCCTTGTTTTTGATTTTAGCGGAATTGTTTTGAGTTTCTCTCCACTTAATTTGATGTTGTTTATAGGCTTGCTGTAAGTTGCTTTTATTATGTTTAGGTATGTTCCTTGTATCCCTGATCTCTCTGTGACTTTTATCATGAAAGGATGTTGGATTTTGTCAAAAGCTTTTTCATCATCTAATTAGATGATCTTGTGGTTTTGTTCTTTCATTTTGTTTATATGGTGTATTATATCAACAGATTTTCAAATGTTGAATCATCCTTGCATTTCTGGGATGAAGCCTACTTGGTCATGGTGGATGATTATTTCAATGATTCTTGGATTTGGTTTGCCAGAATTTTATTGAGTATTTTTACATCATTGCTTATGAGGGATATTGTTGTTCAATTTTTCTTTGTTGAGTCTTCGTATAGTTTGAATATTAGGGTGACTGTGGCCTCATAAAAGGAATTTGATAATACTTCTCTGTTCTATTTTGTGGAATAATTTGAGGAGTATTTTATTAGCTCTTGAGCATTTTACTGACCCTAAGCTTTTCTTGATTAGGAGATTTTTAATGACTGCTTTTATTTCCTTAGTGGTTTTAGGTCTATTTCTGATGTTTATATGGCTGTGTTGTGTATCTTAGGTAAGCGGCATCTATCAAGAAATTTGTAAGTTTTGGGGCTGGAGAAATGGCTCAGCAGTTAGGAGCACTGACTGGAGGACCTGAGTTCAGTTCCCAGCATCCACATGAAAGCTAACAACTGTCTGTAGTTTCAAGATCTGACACATTTACACAGTTATACATGCAGGCAAAACACCAAGTCACATAAAATAAAAATAAATTAAAAAAAAGAAATTTGGAAATTTTTTTTAGATGTGCCAGTTTTATACATACAAGTTTTTGAAGTATGACCTTCAAGGACAAGATTCTTTGAATTTTCTTGGTGTTTGTTGTTCTGTTTCCCTTTTCATTTCTGATTTTGTTAATTTGGACATTCTCTCTCTGCCTTTTAGTTAGCTTAGGTAAGGATTTGTGTACCTTGTTGATTTTTTTCAAAGAACAAGCTTTTTGTTTCATTGATTCTTTGTATTGTTCTCATTTCTATTTTATTGATTTCAGCCCTCAGTTTGATTATTTCCTGCCATCTACTCCTCTTGGATGTGTTTGCTTTTTTTTTTTTTTTTTTGTTTTACAACTTACAGGTGTTCTGTTAAGTTGCTAGAATGAGATCTCTCCAAATTCTGTAGGAAGGTATTTAGTAATAGGAACTTTCCTCACATATGAACTTTCATTATGTCTTATAAGTTTGGGTATATTGTGCATTCATTTTCATTGAATTCTAAGAAGTTGTTCATTTCCCTATTTCTGCCTTAACACACTAGTCATTCAGCATGAAGTTGTTCAGTTTCCTTGAATTTGTTTCTGTATCTGTTGAAATCTAGCTCTAACTCATGGCTGGAGAGATGGCTCAGCGGTTAAGAGCACCCTCTGCTCTTCCAGAGGACCCGGGTTTGATTCCCAGCACCCACATGGCAGCTCACAACTGTCTGTAGTTTCAGTTCCAGGCAAACACCAAGGCAAATAATTAAATAAATAAATAAAAGTGTTTTTTTTTTTTTTAAAAAAAAGAGATCTGATAGAATACAGGGTGTTATTTCAAATTTTTTTGTTGTTATCTGTGGAGACTTGATCTGTGATGAGGTATGTGATCAATTTTGGAGAATGTTCCATGAGGTGGTGAGAAGAAGGTATATTCTTTTGTGTTTGGGTGAAAAATTCTGTAGATATCTGGTAGGTCCATTTAGTTCATAATGCTGTGAATTCCAGCACTTCTCCTTTTAGTTTATGTCTGGATGACCTGTCCATTGGCAAGAATGAGATATTAAATCTTGCACTCTTAATGTATGAGGATCAATGTGTGATTGAAGCTTTAGTGATGCTTCTTTTACAAATGTGAGCACCCTTAAATTTGGGGCATAAATGTGGAGAATTGTAACATCATATTGGTAGATTTTTTTTCCTTTGATGGGTATAAAGTGTCCTTCCCCATCTCTTTGGATTAATTTTTGTTTGAAATATATCTTCTTAGATATTACGAGCTTGCTTCTTGGGGCCATTTGCTTAGAAAATCTTTTTCCAACATTTTACTCTGAGGTAATGTCTATCTTTGATGTTGATGTGTATTTCCTGTATGCAGCAGAAGAGTGGATCTTGTTTTTTAGTTTATTCTGTTGATCTTTGTGTTTTTATTGAGGAAATTGAGTTTATTGATATTGAGAGATATCAATGACTAATGATTGTTATTTCTGTTATTTTATTGTAGTTGTTGAGTGTGTGTATGTGTGTGTGTTTCTTTTTTGAGTTATGCTGGTGTGAGATTATCTATAGCCTTTGTTTACATGAGCTTAGCTATCCTCTTTGGCTTAGAGTTCTTCATCTAGTATCTTCTGTAGGACTGGATTTGTGCATGGATATTGTTTAAAGTTGGCTTTACTGTGGAACCTTGTTTTCTCCATCTACGGTGATTGAAAGCTTTGCTTGATGAAGGAGTTTGTTTTGACATCCATGATCTCTTAGTGTTTGTAGGATATCTGTTCAGGCCCTTTTGGCTTTAGAGTCTCCATTTATAAGTTGCATATAACTCTAATAGGTTTGTTCTATATATTATTTGGTCTTTTCTCTTGCAACTTTTAATATTCTTTCTTTGTTCTCTGTGTTTTTGATTATTTTGTGGTTTGGGGACTTTTTTCCTGGCTCAATCTATTAGGGGAGGGGTGGCCTGTAAGCTTCTTGTACCTTTTTAGACATGTCCTTCTTTAAGTTAGGGAATTTTTTTTTGTATGATTTTGTTAAAAATGTTTTCTGGGTCTTTGAGCTGGAAATCTTCTCCTTCTTTTATTTCTATTTTTCTCAGGTTTGGTCTTTTCACAGTGTCCCAGATTTCCTGGATGTTTTGTGTCAGATTTTTTTGAGATTTAAATTTTCTTTGACCAAGGTATTTGTTTCTTCTATCCTGTCTTCAGTGCCTGAGATTCTCTTTTCCATCTCTTGTAGTCTGTTAGTGATGCACCTGTGTTCTTATTCACTTATCTAGATTTTTCCATTTCCAGAATTCCCTCAGTTTGTGTTTTCTTTATTGCTTCTATTTCTACCTTCAGGTCTTGAACAGTTTTCTTAATTTCCTTCAACTGTTTTTTTCTTAGTTTTCTTGACATTCTTAAGGCGTTTATTTATTTTTTCTCTATTTATGATAGTCTTTCCCTTGATTCTTAAGGGATTTAATTCTTTCCTCTTTAAGGACTTATATAAATTTAGTTTTAAAATCATTTTATGTCTCAGTTGTGTTGGAATATTCAGGGCTTGCTGTAGAGGTCTGACTGGGCTCTGGTAGTGGCATATTGTCCTGGCTGTTGTGTTCTTACACTGACATTTAGGCATCTGGATTTAGAGTGATAATAAAGTTTAGGTAATGATTTCAGGGTTTTCCTTGTTAGATGGGTGTTTCCTTCCTTGGTTTCTGTTTCCTTTCTGTCTTCTGGCTGGAATGGCCCATGGTTGAGCAGAGTATCTCTACCCAAGTTGGGGGCTCAACTTCTGATGGTCTGGAGACCTATGGTTCAACAGGGGGTTGCCACCCAAGTTTGGGGATGAAATTCTGTCTATGTGAGTGGTTTCTGATATGGCTGGTTTCTTCTGGGGTTTAGGATGCCATCCTGGCTTCATCTGGAGAGATAAGTGGCTTCTATCTGCTTTTCAGAGAGCTGGCCTAGTTTCTGAGTTTTAGGATGCTTGTCTGGTAGGAGGCTTCTACCAGATGTATGGGCCAGACACCATAGTGAAATATTTTTTAAATGACCTTAAGGCATAATTATTTGCAAGCTTAAATATTGACTTCCATCTTTTTCTATCTGTCTCTCAGCAAATTTTTTAAAATTCAAGCTCCTTGCCCACATTGTTGCCTGTGGGTTTTTATAATCCCAAGAAGATTGTGAATTTGTTCCTCAGTTTCATTCTCAAAGATTTAGATATTCAAGTTTGAGTTCTGAGTTTGAATTGTAGGACATTTTGATGAACTGGAGGGGGTTGAGCATCTGTTTGTTATGGATGTTGTGCAAGAATGGGCATATGCTCCATTGTGTTTTTTAAATTGAACTTAAAAATTTAAATTGAACTTAAATTTCTCTCAAGTATGTGTGTGTGTGTTCTTTTTGCTTTAATCTAGGTATCTTTATTGGTTGTTTGATTTAGTCATGTATTTGAGTATATGTGAGTGAACATTTATGCTCTGTCTTGTTTTAATTTACCTGGTTATGTGATTTTGGAAGAGTTGTTAAGGGCTCCTGAGATTTGTTTTGTTTTTTTTTTTTTCTTTTGTCAGTTTGAGACATGCTGAGGTCAATGAAAAAGTGGCATGTTAGGAGAGATAACGAAAGCTTTCTAGAGAATGAGCATACAGTTGGCGTCATGGTGACTGGTTTATTCTACAGTCATTAGTTCATCCCTGGAGCAAAGATGGAACAGGAATAAGATGAGATTTCATGCCCGGTCCTCAAGTGTCCATTTGTTTGTTTGTTTGGTTGGTTGGTTTTTTGTTTTGTTTTGTTCTTTGAACCATCCCTACAGTTTCTTCAGGTTTCATCTACAGTGCTAAAACACCTTCCTCAATTTACTCTAAGAAATACCAGAGCATAAACAGCTCTAGAACATCAAGCCCAAGGACTTGTAAAAGCCCAAGATAGTTGGGGTGACCCTGGTTTGGGGTCAGGTGCTGGGATTGCCTCTATGCTCAGAATGCTGCTATGTCCCCTTGGGGAAAATGGGAAAATGGTGCAGAAAGGGACTGTACAGCCTGGAGAGGAAAACCTTAAACATCCTTTTCCCAGATCCCCTGCTTCCCCCACCCCCCACCCAACCAAGTCAGGGAAAAGGGCTCTGATTTGCTGGTATCTATAGCTGTGTGAAGTATTCTCTGCTGGTCTAAAGATGTTGTATATGGACTCTGCTCTTACAAGGCCCCAGGCAAAACCCAGGTTGGCTTATAAGTTTTTAGGAACACAGGTCTTAAAGCCCTGGTTATTGCCAGTTTGTGCTCTCTGAGGCCAGGCTGGTCTTAGAAGCCTCTACACAAGATGGTGTTTTAGATGAACACTCCTAGTTTGAAATTAGATTCGTTATAAGCAGATATCCCCATTATTTAAACACTCAGATTCATTTTTCTCTTCTCATCTTTATCTGAAAAAGAAGGAAAAAATCCTCTTGCCTTGATATAAAAATAACAATTCCTACATTAGGGCTCAGGAAGTCCCTAACATGTTCCTGTTCTCTTCTAATTAACTATGCCACCATTATGTCAGCTAATGTATCTGGGTTTTTTTCTTTGTTAAAATGAATGAGACGTATTGGATAAACCCAGGGTTCTCAAATTTGATACTCCCTAAGCTTCTAAAGGAAATAGCAAACTTGAATCCCAGGTAACTTCATATGATACTCTACTTTTCTCAGACTCTCCCTCCCAAAGAATGTCAGGGAATATTTGAGTTCCACACAGAGAATATTTTTATGCTGTTCTGGAATACATACTGAATGGACTATTTTCTGGCTAATTTAGATCACACCAGGCTATTGATATAGTCCATCTGGGTGACAATAATAGTAATAGCCACCACTTTGGGACCAGTTCATCCTGGGAGCTATGCTAAGACCTTCAAAATATGAACTATTCAATACCCTTCACAGCTTTATAAGCTCAACATTGTGATGCTTATTTTACAGAAAAGTGCATTGAGGCAAAAGGGGGTTCTGCAATATGGGCAAAATCACACTTGTCAAACACCAGAATAGCCATTCAAAACCCAATGGTATTATAACCTGGCATCCGAGTGCTCAAGCATGACTGACAGTGAATGTAAGCAGTATAGAAAATAATGGCAGGAGAAGGCAGGCCATGCAGTAAAACCTTGGAGCTTAGATACAGGCTGTGAGGGACACAGGACAGGTTGTCTCTTTAAGCCAATGAATGCAAGTGTGAATTCTGTCTCCTAGACTAGACTGCTCTCACAATTTCATCTTTGGGATTACTTTCCCCAAAAAATGTGCCTATAAATATAAAACCAACACAATGAAATCATTTCTTGTAAAACATTTCTGCCAAAATTAAGAAGAACTAACTTACATTTTCAAGCACATGTGCTGCAGCAATTTCATGGAGTAATGAGTTGGCTTCTACTAAAAATGTTTTATTTTTATAGGGCTAGAGCTGGAACCGGAGGCAGTATGGGTAAGCAGGGAAATATCTGACTTCTTTAGATTGCTTTATTGAATCATCTGCTGCTGGATTTTCTAGCAACTCTGTATTTAACTAATGTCGAGTTCACTGGGCTGTGATTGAATAAGAATGGTGAAGGAGTTGTGGTTTAGGAAAAATGATGAATTACAATGGAAGAAAGAGAAAGCTTTTTATCAGATTTTTAAAATGTAAGACTTAAATTCCAGTCATCAAACTCAAGAGAAAATACTGTTATTCAAAATGTAAAATAGGGGTTCAAAACTATGCCTGCATACAGTACTATAGAAAATAACTGAGTTCAGTTCTCAGCATCCATGCTTGGCAGTTCACAGCCTGTAACTCCAACTCTTGGGGTTTTGATACTCTTTTCTGGACTCCATGAACACCCACACCCACATATGCACACTCTTCCATGTGGAATGTATAGGCCCTAGAGGCTTCTAAGGGACTGGGGGCTAGCCTCACCTCAGCCAGTTCAAACTGGTTACCACTGGTGCCTTAAAACATATATTCATAGTCCTTCCTCAAAAGCCGTGCCAGAGAGCTAAGAGTCCCTTAAGTGGACACTCCCTCATATGCCGGCCTGGGGTCTGCCTGGGGGCCTTGGCAACAGAAGTGGAGTCCTGATGTAAAATGATTTGGATCATGAAGAGGGGACCAGGCTGCAGCAGCAGATGCCAGCAAAGCACAGCTCTTCCCCCTGGCTCTGTGGAGGGTATATAAGGCTTGCCCCTTCCTTAACAAACTGAACTTGCTTGTTTTAGCTTGCTCCTGGAGTCTGAGCTATTGTACTCCTAAGTACAACAGTAAGTGAAATAAAAGATCTAAATACTGCGAAGTCTTAGGAGTTATCTAGAGGATTAAAAAGTGTCTTAATTATGGATTCTATAAAACTAAATATTAGAAGGAAGTAAAAATGTCAGGAATGTCTTCTAAGAAATTCAAGTGCTTATGAATAAGTCTGCTATGTAGAATCTTGGTTGACACACAATTTCATGCGTCAGTTTGCTTAGATATTTGGTTAAATATAGTAGATGTTTCTGAAAATAGATTTGCAGGTGAGATTAACGTTTTAGTCAGGAGAATGAGGGAGGAGGAATGCTGTTCCAGTGTGGTGTGACTTCGTGTGATACACTGAAACCTGTAGAGGATCAGTATTGATTCTTAACTATAGAGTCACCTAGGAGATAAACCTCTGGACATGCCTGTGAAGGATTGTCTAGATTGGGTTAGCCTCTTAGCTCACCTGTAGGGATTATCTAGATAAGATTAGCCTCTGCTCACATTTGGGAGGGATTAGTTAGATGAAGCTATTTGAGATAGGAAGACCCACCTTAATTCTGGATTGTACCATTCCATAGTTACATTGGGTTTCTTTCCCTTAAACTTCATAAACCAATGACAGCTGATTGAAGGACCCTGGGTTCTAGGGCCTGACCCAGGCATTCAGTTCAGGTGTTCGGCAGAGCACCACCCCCCCCATGAGAACAAGGAACTAAAGTCTAAAAGTCTGTCCCCGGAAACAGAGTGACCCAGCCCAGATAGCCAAAACCAACTCAGATAGGACATAATAGTTGAACCTGAGATGAACTTGGAATACCAGACATTCTAAGCAGAATAGTTGCAACCAACACCCGGTTGTAAACACCCCCCCAGCCAGCTGACCTTGAGGCAACCCCATGACTATTGTGAGCAACCTTATGACTCTAAGTATGACCTTTAAAGTGACCGGTCACATATTGCCCCAGTTGCTGTGGTGATTTTATGATCTTAGCCTTTAAAAGAGATGAGGTTGTCAATCCCTGCTACTCCCGAGGCAGGAAGGTGGCCCGCCTGTACAGACAAAATAAATCCTCTTGCTATTTGCATCAACTGTACTGGAGTCTGGGTTCTTGGGGCCCCCCTTCCCGAGGATAGTACCCCAAGTCTGGGGTCTATCACTGATAAATCTCTTTTAAAAAATATATGCATATGTACACATATAATTTGCATGTATGGTCTTCCCCCTTCCCTCTCTTTCTTTCATGCATTTTTTTTGGCTAACCTTGACTCTAACATCTTGTTAATAGTTTGTTTTATTACTCCTTACAGAAATATCTCTTCCAGGAATATTTACATTTTAAAAATATTATTAAAATTTTCAGCAACAAATTTTTAATGGAAACAAACTTGTACGGTCTCTGCACTGGCTGGTTTTGTGAATCAGCTTGACAAAAGCTAGAACTATCACACAGCATTAGGTGAGGAAATGTCTCTATGAGATCCACCTCTAAGGCATTTTTGTCAATTAGTGATATCAGTGAGGGAGGGCCATCCCATGACTGATGAATCCATCCCTGAGCTGATAAACCTGGGTTCTGCAAGGAAGCAGACTCAGCAAGCCTTTTGAAGCCAGGAAGTAGGCAGCACCTTTCCATGGCCTCTGCATCAGCTCCTGCCTCCATTGGGCCCTGTTTGAGTTCCTGTCCCAACATCCTTCAGTAATGAACAGCAACTTGAAGTGTAAGATAAACAAACCATTTCCTCCCCAACTTGCTTTTTTTTGTCATAGTGTTTTGTTGCAGCAATAGAAATGCTAACTGAAGGACCCTGGGTTCTAAGGCTTGATCCAGGCATTCAGTTCAGGTATTCAGCAGAGCACCCTCCATGAGAACAAGGAACTTGTCACCAGCAAAATCCGGGGCATCCCCAGTGGTCAGCTGGAGACGAATTGGACAGAAGGCTCAGACACTCAATGGCGGTTTAATAACCTTTTACTGATGTTTATAATATTTAGAATACACAATCTACATCAAATACATTAGTCACACATTAATATAATCATATGACCTTTTCCCGCCGCTCGTGTCTGCGCTTTCTGTCAGCACCCGCCGAGGTAAATGTAGCCGGGCCTCAATCGCTGGTTCGGGCACAGCTGACAGAAGTTCCAAGCAGAAAAGTGGTGACCAACACCCGGTTGTAAAAGCCCCCTAACCAGCTGGTCTTAAGGCAACCCCATGACTACTGTGAGCAACCTTATGACTTTGAAGTATGACCTTTAAAGTGACCAATCATGTGTTGCCCCAGTTTCTATGGTGATTTTATGGTCTTAGCCTTTAAAAGAGATATGGGATTGCCCCTCCCTTGCTACTGCCTTGCTCCCGAGGCAGGGAGGTAGCCTGTCTGCAGATGAAATAAACCTCATGCTTTTTACATCAACTGGGACTGGAGTCTAGGTTCTTGGGGCCCCCCTTCCCGAGGATAGTACCCTGAGTCTGGGGTCTATCACTAACTAAGACAGTATCCCTTAAATGTTTGAGGTCATGCAACTACCTCAAACAGTTAAGATATATCAGTGTGTATTTGAGCCCTCATACCAGTGAATAAGGGTTGCTTTATTAATCAGAAAGTAAATTAAGCTTGCATAGCCTGTCTTCTTCACCAAAACATTTATCTTAAATTGCAGCAAAGATGCCCCATGAGATGAATGCTATCATTGTTTCCATTTAGAGACAAAGAAACTGAAGTAAACATTTGCCAATACCAAAACAATTACTATTTGCCAAATACCTCTACACTCAGTTTGTGGTTCTTAGAAGACAAGCTCCTTCGGGGATGAGTAAAAATCATATTTATGCCACATGTCTGAAATTTCTCTTGCAATTGGGGGAACTAAACAACCACCCTGTGGCAATTCCGATGCCTCACCTTAAGGACACACTCTAAAACCTCTCTAGCTCCTCAGAACAATCCTGGGAGCAGGTGTCTTAGCCTTCCACCAGTGAAGCAAAAGTCAGGCCTTTGCAATAATTTGGCCAAGTTTTCCTGGTAAGTGAAGAACAGTAGAGGAACTAAACCCAGACTCATATGAATCCAAATTTGGTATAATGTGATAGGTGATAGGTTTCCCCTTAAGTCTGGTTTTAATTACTAGGAAAAAAAAAAAAAACCTTTATCATTTGGAATCTAATACTTTTACTTAAAATTTAGAAAAAGAATAAAAAAGAAAAAGATCTCCATTTTCATGTGTCCTATAGCAATTATAATTTGAACTTTGAAACCTGGAATATAAATGATTAAATGCCTGTCTGCTAGGACATTTTGATTTTAGAAAATAACACCTCATTAGATGACACAAAAAGGCATTGCCGACATTTGCCTTCCTTTGATTTTGAAAACTGGGTTCTGGGGTTATTTTGATGCAGCCAACAGGGTTTATGGGAAGTGAATTCAGTCCAGGCTTTATTCTGAGCTATGAACTATATCTAGGTGCAAGAGTTCATCCAAATTTGTCAAAATTTTATAGCATAGCAAAATACTAAAAAATAGTTAATGCCTTGAATAAAAATGGAAATGAATTTCAGCTCATAAAATGGGACCAGGCCTGAGGGGATTGTGAGGTCTCTGGGGCTTTCAGAAAGTTAGTGTGGCAATAATAGTTCCATGGTTGTCTGGAAAGTTCTAATTGAACTTCAACAGAAATGTTGAAGAACAAAGAGTATGTTGCTGTTTATTCTTCATTCCATAAGGAAGAGTCTGGAAGAAAAATGAATAAATTAATGAAATTTTCAATAGGAAGTTTAAAACATAGTGAAATGTTACCTAAAACTGATGTCTGGAGTCTTCCTCGGTCCTGTTCATGATTAGCAGGGGTCTTGATCAATGTGTTGACATACTGCTTATGGGTGGCCCAATTGTTCCTGTACTATTATGGACCCATAGCTTCTATCTCAGTTTCAGTGCTGTATAGGATGTTAACTAAGAATTAAATTCTTATTTTCCTTGATATCCAATTTGTTTCATTAGAATTTACCCACCAAAACACCTTGATTCTTTGAGCACCAACTGTCTGTAAATATAAAGGGAAGAAATGTTTCTAAATTTGGTTTCATTGAATCAAATGTCTTTATGTCAATCTCACTCTATCTTAATTGAAGCTTTATAATGAGCTTTAAATTGGGGTGGGTTAATTTCTACATCTTCACTCTTCTTTTTTAAAGGTTTTTATATGTATGCAAAATCCTGTGTGGCCCTAGACCCATTTCTGTGAAGGCCCCATGGTCATACATGCTGAAGAGGCAGACTGCTCCCATCGTTACACATCTGCATCTGTACTTTCTAGGCTCTTCTCCACACATGTTAGGCCCATAGCCTCTGATGTGAGCTGGTGAAACTATCCAGAGGATTATCTGCCTCATCTGAACAGAAATCCAAAGTAGCCTACCACACCAGCACAGCAAGACAAAGCCACACTATGAAAAATGTCAAAAACGAAAAGGCAGGACTTCTTGACTGGCCAAAGGAACCAATTTCCTAGCAACAGACCCTAGTAAACTGGTAAAGTCTGAAAAATAATCCACACTCAATGTTCTTAAGAGAAAAATGAGCAGCCACGAATTTACACCAAAAACACCATCTTTCAGAACTGAAAGAAAAAGGAAGATTTCCTAAGATATTTATACTTCCAAATAAAATTCAGAGTCCTTGTCAAGTTAGACACTTTCTGCTGTGGATTTTGTTTGGAATTGTCCATAGATCAATCTGGAGAACTTTTTTCTTAGTTATGGTTTCTACAGTATTTTAGCATGGAATTTCTTTTTATCTATTTCAGATGTTCCTTTATGTTTTCAGCAATTCTTATGATTGGAATGTAGAATGTTCCACACAGGTTTGATAGAGTGTGTGTGTGTGTGTGTGTGTAATAATCAGATAAGGTTTGATGGACAGAGATGGTCATTGGTTGGTGTTAGAGCTTACAGGTTGTCTCTTCTTTCTGTCAAGTTACCTCTTTTACTAATTGGAACCATGCAAAAAGCAGCTGACCGTGTCCTTATCATGGAGCACTGATTATATCTGATAGACCCTAGTGTCAGGGTGCTATCCTCGGGAAGGGGGGGCCCCAAGAACCCAGACTCCAGTCCAGTTGATGCAAATAGCAAGAGGATTTATTTCGTCTGCACAGGCAGGCTACCTCCCTGCCTCGGGAGCAAGGGAGTAGCAGGGATTAACAATCTCACATCTCTTTTAAAGGCTAAAACCATGAAATCGCCATAGCAACTGGGGCAATACATGATTGGTCACTTTAAAGGTCATACTATAATTGTAAGGTTGCCTTAAGGCCAGCTGGTTAGAGGGTTTTTACAACCGGGTGTTGGTCGCAGCTATTCTGCTTGG
The DNA here is from genome assembly GCA_004025045.1 of Sigmodon hispidus. Lineage (NCBI taxonomy): Eukaryota > Metazoa > Chordata > Mammalia > Rodentia > Cricetidae > Sigmodon > Sigmodon hispidus. The sequence goes on along the minus strand of PVIH01019298.1, from coordinate 20,749 downwards.
AACTTCTGGTATTTTAATCTCAGGTTCGACTATTATGTCCTATCTGAGTTGATAAAGGCTATCTAGGCTGAGTCACTCTGTTTCCTGGGACAGACTTTAGTTCCTTGTTCTCATGGGGCATGTTCTGCTGAATACCTTAACTGAATGCCTGGGTCAGGCCCTAGAACCCAGGGTCCTTCAATATCAAGCCTTCTACCACATCCTCCCTGATATGATACACTCAAACCATGAACTAAAACAATTCCTTTACCTCTCTTAGTTTGACTCTTGTCAGACATTCAATGTCATTGAGGAGGAAAGTAACAAAGAAACATTTTACAGATTTTAATGTGCAATAAGTATATGAGCCACTCTGCTCCCATAGCAAAATACCCAAAGCTGGAACATAAGAAGAAAGGAAGTTTGCATGCATCATGTTCCCACTGACTGGTGATGATGGTGACTTGGCTGCACACAAACATGGCAGAGGAACAGAAAACAATCACCCTTGCTCTTCTGTTGTCACGTCCCAAACCAGCACAAACTCTTAAATCATGCCACCAATTACCTCCAGGAGGCCCTGCTTGACTAGTGTATGGAAAACCTGACATTTTAGTTAGTTAACTGGAAAAAAGATTTGATGGTTCTTATTCTTTCCAGAATTATACCTTTGGTGTTTTCTCATATAAAGCATCATCTACTCTTTGAACACACATTTTTTTCAAACTTTCCTACTGTCTGTTTCTTGTTATCATTTTTTTCTAATTTTCTTCTCACTGAACAAAAGAAAGTTAGCATCATAACATGAGAGGAAACAGAAGACAAGTCAGTCTTTTGGTTGCCGACAAGAAAAGGATACCAAATGTCTGAGCAGTGAACAGTGTTTTTCTATAAAGGTATAAACTTCTTGATAGAGTTTACATGGTCTAACAAATACAATTGGTTTATTTCAATTCAATTGTTGTTACCAAAGTGTATGTAAGTTTGTAGAATGGGAGAATATTCCTTTCAGTGTTTTTGAGACATGGTCCCACACTAGCCCAAGGTTAGCCTTGAACTCAGAACAATCCTGCCTTTATCTCACAAGGGCTGAATTATAGGTGTAAGGTAAAATAGGAATTTATTTTTTTCCCTCTTCTGGTTTTTTTTTTTTTTTGTAGTAGTTAGTTTGAAGTAATGATTGTTACTGGAAAATAGCTGACCCCTGCTGTCTTTGCCCTAATAACTTCAATATGAGTGGACTTCTCATCACTGACTTAATTGTATTTGAGGTTCTTGATGTTTGCCTTTCCTTTTGGAATCAAAGTTAACTACAAATTTGCCTATTTTCATCATTACTTTCATATATACATTTGTTAGTATTTCTGCTCCTCCTCTGGATGTTAAAACATGTTTCTCTTCAGAAAAAAAAAAAGCATTTATATTAATTTTCTTGAGGTACCTCATCAAGACTCAACATTTCTGTCTTCCTCTCCAAATGCATACAATGAAGTTCAAGACCTAGCGCGTCTTTTTGGAGACAGGGCTCTGTATCCATCTGCGACTCTCAAAAGTTAGCTTTGGAGCCCATTTCCAGTGCCCTTAGTATAAAGGAGAACTCCTCGGGAAGTAAGTGGGCCATTGGTGTGGGACACTCAGTGATCAATTAGTGCTTTGGAAGAGGTCAGAGAGGAGGTACCAAACCCTTCACCATTTGAAGGAGCAGCTAGAATGCAACATCTGTGCATGGACTCACCCTAGACACCAAGACCCCTTCAACTTGGGACTTAAACTTCCCATTCCTTTCTATCTCTTGCTGAATAAATTTCTATTCTTTCTAAATTACCTACTATAGAGAAACTATTTTAGCAGCTCAAATAAAATGTGGGCTCTAAGAAAAGAATCAAGGCTAAATGAGTTCATAGTGTAAGGCTATAATGAGATAAAATTGGTGTGCTTCAATGAGACACATTAAAGCCTCCCTCCTCTTCCTCCTCCTCCTCCTCCTCTTCCTCCTCCTCCTTTCTCTCTTCCTCCCTCCTTCTCTTACGCCTTGTCTTTTCCTTTCTCCCTCTCTATACACAGAAACTAAGGAAGGCCCCATGAAGGCATAAAATATTTTCCTCAAGTTAGGAGGAAAGCCTTCAGTGGAAGCAAACCAGTTGGAACCCAGATAGCTTAGTGTTCTGAGCTGTGAGCAAGTAAGTTTCTGTTGCCTAAGCTAATGAGTCAAGGATTTTGTTATAATTCCCTGACTGATGATGCACTGCTTAAGAGAAGCCAGCCAGAAACTTATTCCATACCAGTAGCATTGTGGTTCCTGTTTAGGTTGCTAATTGGTAAGTTTTTCAACTGAGTCAGAGTTTAGCTTCCTTGTTTGGCTCTAGACTGTGTTGGCTTTGTTAAAGATTGCCCTGTTAATACCAATCTTTACTCAGGGCCCTCAGTTCCTGAGTTAAACCTCTCCTGTACCGTTGATCTATCTAATGGGAAATATCTTTAGTAGGGGGTTAAATACGTAGCTGGGAACTTTCTTAGCAGCATTGAGAGAGAAGTTTGTTTCTTCCTGGTGGTTTACAGTAAAGAACATGATAAACTGGCTGAAAATGAATTGTTAAGCAAAAAAGAAGTGAAGGACTAGAAAATTCTCAGCCTTGTCCGTTTGCAGGGTTGGGGTGGGGTGGGGGTAGGGCACATTATAAACAAGAGAGAGCACCACGCAACTGAACTTTTCCTTACGTTCAGGCTGGTCTCTTACTTGCTATACAGAGGAAAATGACCTTGGTGTCTGGTTCTCTTGTCATACTTAGCTGGAATTTTTGTTACCAAAATTTTTGTGGTTGCCAGTCAGCTTGCCTACTTAGAGAGATCACAGGAGAGCCAGTGAAGAGATGGGGTGATGGCAGTAATTCCTGATACCGCCAATCTGAAGGGGGGGGAGAACAAATGGAAGGCAGTAAACTGCTTGGATCTCAGAAACAGAATGACAATGGAGCTTCTTTCCTTCCTTCTTTTTTTTTTTTTTCTTCTTCTTTTTTCCTTTTTAGAAAGAGAATGTTTCCTTACAGATTTAGAGACATTAGGTTTCCTAAATAGTAGTATGTTCATGGGTGCCAAAGGGATAGGGATTGTAGGGGTCTCACTCTGATCAGGCCAGGACTTATATTCTGAAACAAACGGCAAAAGCTGCCATTTGGAACTCTATGACTAAAGAACTGCCTTCCTAAAACAGCAGCCCCCCAAAAAATGAATGAGCTGATCTTTCTAAACAAATAAAACACTTCCTAAATTGCATTTATACCAACTCTAGAGCAGAACTAATTGCTAATTTTTAGAAATAGCTCCTGCTTGATGTCTTCATGGACAAATTTTGCTGCATCCACTAAACTGTTTGAAGTCATTCCAGGGTCTCTGAGTATGGCTGGTAGGCAGAAAAACGCCAAGAATTAATCTGAGGAGCAAACTCAGATCATAAATATGGTAGCTTGCAGAAGCAACAGTATCTCCAGGCACTCATGGGTAGTCGGGACCTCAAATACCTTCTTCTACATGTAGTTTTAAATTTATATTAACACACACACACAGAGTGCTTACTTAATCTAGGCCAAATTAATACACATTGTTCCAGGTTTTTAGAAAGTGAGAGGATTCTAGAGGTGTTGGGGACAGAAATCATATGGGTTTTTCTTTCCTCAGTGTAAGACTTTGACACATTACAGAACACCAGGTAGACAGACACAATACTTTATGTTTAAGAGAATGAAACAGAAAGCAGATACATAGTATAGAACCCAGCCTTAAAAAGGTCAACCAATGTTCATTTGCTTCTTTATTTAATTATTAATGATGGCTATATATTTATAAAGGTGAAGGATGTTGAAGGTCTAATAACTGTGTTACCAGCATTTAAAGCAAGCCAGAAGATACTAAGTTTGTCCAGTTCACATAGACATGACTGAAGACTCTAATGCATACCAAAGCTGATGTCTTTCGGTTTTGTTATGAAATAAAAAGGCAACTGTGACCCATGTGTGTGCTTTCAGGGCATTGCTGTCTTCACAGTGCTTGAAAGAATTCCATGTGCCCTTCATAGGGTCAGTATTCTCTCGGACATTGCCTGTCTGTAGGTTGTCTACCTATACCATGCCATCTTTGCTGTAGTACTTACTGACCCAGCTATTTGCGTCTAGCCCTCTCCTTCTGCCTAGGTAAATCCCCAGCACACAGGCAGGACAGGTCATGTGCATTAGGGAAGCAGACAGAGCTTCGGACTTCAAAAGATGGATACAATGAGACAAAGAGGCAGAGGTCCCACAAAAAGGTCAGACTTCCAGGAATTCTAAGGAGGAGACTGTCTTTCTTTGTCAATGGGAACACATGTGATCTTTCTGTCTAAACCAGACTCGAGAGGCCAAACGGCAGGAAAATGAAGACTTAATAAATTCTGCTTTCAGAGGTGTGACTATAAAATTAACGAATGAGTCACAACCCTACTGTTTAGTCTAAGAAACCAGGACTGGCTTTTCTTTTGTTTCTCTTTCTCTTTTTCTTCCCAAAGGAACACAGATGATTTAAGAAGCCTTCAGATACCACATACCTAAAATAATAAAGCAATTTAGAAGGGAAAAGAAATTTGCTGAAGGTGTAAAACCACCTCCAGGCTCCATGACTGTGGCGAATTCCATCCTTGCTCTCTAAATCAGAGCAAAGCACAGCACAGAAATGTTTACCTTTGTCTGATCTCTAATTCCTTAAATTTATGTGGAATCATGCCCAGATGCTCTGGAAACAAGCCTGGAAAAGCCTGGCATTTTAATTGATCCCAGAGCTTCTTGCTGCACAGCTCCTGCTGAGATGAAGTCTGTGGCTTGCTCCACAGAGCCCCTGCCTGGTTGCCTAGCCACCGGCAGCTGGCCAATCAAGGTGTCCATACACAGGGAGGGAAATAACCAATCAATTTTTTAATTTCCGTCTGTAAACTGAAGTGAATCAGGGTGGATTTGAAATCTCATTAGTCAAAATAAGACATATAGTATGCATTTTAACACATGTATTAGTTGAACACACTGGGTGCTTAGTGATAAATTCTGACGAGTATTTGGAAGCACATTGCAAACAAGTATGAAGCAAAAATCAAGAACCTTCTCAAAAAATTATAATCTGGGGGCTGGAGAGATGGCTCAGCGGTTAAGAGCACCCTCTGCTCTTCCAGAGGACCCGGGTTCGATTCCCAGCACCCACATGGCAGCTAACAACTGTCTGTAGTTCCAGTTCCAGGCAAACACCAAGGCAAATAAATAAATTAAAAAAAAAAAGTTTTAATAGCAAAAAGCTTTAAAAAAAAATTATAATCTGAGTGGTCTAGTCTGTGTATAAAATTTCAATACTATGGCATCTTCTCTACCACTGCCTTCGTGAAAATAAGTTTATTATAAAGAGTTTCTTGTGGAAACCATGTGGGTTTTCACTTCCAAATAATTCCAACTTGGTAAATGGCACCATATCTTAATTTTGCCATCATTACCTAATCTACACAATTGTACTATTAATTATAATTGTTACTATTATTTAAATCCTTTCCTCCTCCACTTCCCCTGATTTCTCATTCTCGTGGTTTACCCTGGTCTTTCCATGACTTCCCTGTTGGGTTCAGGGTCAGTCCCTCATCTCCTATCCTTCAATCCATCCTGTAAAGTTCAATCACCATCTTGTCCTTCCTGCCCTGGAGAGCTGTACCCACTTCATAAGTGGCATATTCCCGTGTTTCTCAAACTGTTACCTCACCTGTAAAGATGCAGATGTCGAAGTGACAGAAAGGTTGTGTGTATTATGTTGTTCATAGTCTTGCTATGTTTGTTTCCATTACTGTTATTTGATAGATTATCTTCTTTGTTAACTTCAATAGGAAATTTCGTGGGCCTTCGTTATCTGATAATCTGGACTCCACCACAATCTTAATTGTTCCCAGTATCATTCACCTTACACCCAGATCTCTAACTGTGTGCCTCTTACTCTTTGCAGATCACTAAGCTTCAGATTTATTATGGAGCATTTATTCATGTGGCATCTACCTTTTACTGATTCTCCAGAACCCAAATTCCAGTGTGTTTTGCTATTGGACAGAAACATAGTCACTTCAGAGGACTTATCTCTGTGTGCTTGTGTACACCACTGGCCTAGCCAATGAGTTGAGCTTGTTCCTTGGGCATCATACACCCTTCCATTTATTACTCTGTTCTCACTCATAGTGTTAGTATGGTGTAAGTATCTGTTGAGAGAATTTTGTCGGGTTATTCTATTGCAATGGGATACATTATTTTCTTTGTATCTTTGTGTGACAGGGGTGGTAATTTAATGGAACATTTACAACCCATTAGAAAAATGAGACTGAGAAGCAAGACTGGACATTTGATATGTAATTTTTAACAAATTCCAGGAAATCACTTCTCCCCCAAAGGCCTCTGTATCTTTGTTTGCAATAAAAATAGTTCAAGCAATTGTACTTTTAAGATTTCAACATATCATTAGCTTCCGTGGGACAGCACTGAAGGTGTCACAGTATTGACACAATGACTGTGCTTTAAAAAAACTATTTAGGATTGATATGGATGGATTGGTGACTTTAGTTAACAATTAGGGTTTTTCCCTTGTTTTCTTCTTGAGCTCAGCAATATAAACATTTCTTATGGCACTACAGTGAGCCTTACTGTGTGTGTCTGAAAGAGAAGAGAGAGAGAGAGCAGGAAAGAAAGAGAGACAGACAGACAGAGACACAGAGACAGCAACAGCAGCAGCAACAGAGATAGAGATAGAGTTTCGCTGCAGCCCATGCTGGCCTAGAACAATGTGGTAATCTTCCTGTTTCAGTTTCCTCGGAGTTCGAATACAGGTATGAGGCACTAGGCATGACTCCCAAAATGGACATTCAAAGTATCATTTTTGTCTCTTTTAAAAATCTATATATTGCATCAGTCTAAACAAGGACTCTGGTGGGTATCATGTGACAAATTGGACGGTGAACAAGGGAAGGTCTTGACCTTCACAAAGCTTACATTAGTATGAGAACACACATTCTACATGCATGTTTTATACTAAACCATACTGTGGACTTTATATGTCACAGGCTTGCATATATGAAATGCAGTGAACACTTTGTGCCACGTTTAATGCTCAGTAAATTTTATGGCATTTTTGGGTAGAATCCTATCATTTATTTCAGAACCACATAATTCTGTATTTTCAGAAAAGCAGAATAGAATATAACAGAATTGTTTATAAGAGAAAGATTCTGAAGCTACATTAGAGCAACTTGTAATTACCAATTACTTTAAACATTTGGAAATTTCCATGTTAGGTCCACGGCGACTACACCATATAGGTCAAACCAACTTACAGTAACTGCATTTTCAAACTGGCATCAGGAAGACAGAATGAAAGGTGGTGTCAGCAGGATTCCCTTTGCATTTATTTCTCTGGGGTAGAAGTCAGTGGACATCTTAAAACCCTATGTATTATAGCACTGAGAAATAATTTCGGGGAATCTATTAGTCTTTTATAGTCCCAATTTCCTGCCTCCAAATAACACAATGATAACAGCAAGTAGATCACAGAGTTGTTTGGAAGATTGTATAACACCATTCCATCAAAGCATTAAATATTATGCTTAGAAACTAGAGTCCTTTCAAAAATTCAGAGTCCTGATCTTCCTGGGAAAAGGGATCGTGATCCCAATAGCAGCACTACACAATTGTTGCAGTACTGCTTGAGACATGTTTTCAGTGATGTGAACCACACACGGGATACTTTGTAGCCATCTGCTCTGCCCTCATTTTGTCACAGCTGGAGTGACTGCCTTATCCTCAGAGCCATGCTAAGCTTGCTGGAAGCATCTTAGTTCAAATAGATAGGAGCAGGGAATGAGATGCCTGCCAAAGGAATGAGTGTTGCCTTCATTAGCTGCTATTAGATGCAGTTTGCCACCAGTGCACAAGCTGGCCCTGCACAATCTTCCCTGCACAGAGAGCTGAAACCCTTACGCAACAGCTGACCTTACCTCCAAATGGCTACAGAGTTTTCATTCAGACACAAATCAAATCTGGAAGCAAGCTCCCAGGAGAATTGCTACCAGCTATGCAGCAGCAATAGATGTCAGAGCAAAGGGCACAAGGCCAGAGTCTGAGTTACCATGGGCTGAGCCTGGGCAACCTATGAGTTGCTATAGGATAAGCCTAAAGAATCTAGGTCTGGAACCCAGAGAGCACAGGATATCTAAAATGGGCTGGCAGAGGGTAGTGGGCATAAGATAAACAGTAACAGTCAATCCTTATGAGTCAAATAGAATGAATATTTCTAAATGATGATATGGGAGGTTTTTCCAATATAAATTCTTGGTTGTCTAAATGCATGTGTGATTGAATGAGTTTCTGGCTAGGGGCTGAGGGCATTGTCCATCTTTAGGAGCATCAATTAATCTACTTATTAGACTTACTATATGCTACATGCCATATTTTCCAGAAATTCAGCCACTGGCATGATACAATGGATTCCCAAATAATCCTCAATCTAGTAGAAAAGGGTGTTGATCTGTAAACTGAACCAACATGGCCAGTGTAGGAATGTCATTGTGGCTTCTAGTATGAGGGACGCTAAAGAAAAAATTATTTTAGCTGGAAATAAGAAAAAGAAAGGACAGACTTAGTGATGGATTCACTCGAGTTGGGTTTTAAAAAGTGACAAATGAGTTCAGTAGGAGGGCGAAAGTACACATGAGGCAGATGGAATAATGTTCATACTCAAATACGGTGCAGGAAAGATACAAATAAGTGGAGGTCACTGAGAAAAGAGAAGATTGGAAAAGGCTGGAACAGTTCCTAGAAAGAGAAAGAAACTGTTGCTGCTAGGTCAACATTGCTGCCGTCTGTGAAGCCTGAGTTTGTCTCCCACCCCACCAACAGTCTCTCTTTCTGTTTAGTGTTCTGCAATACTAAACATGGTCTCCTTTAGAAGTTGCTGCCTTAGCTAAAGGTCATGATATACCTCCTAAGACTGTGAAACCCTTGAAGTGAGGAATTAAAGGTTATAAAACTCCTCTGTTATATCCCCTTTCTTCCATATGATGTTTAAGAGGCCATGACTTCATTCATTCGTTCACCTAATTACATGCATATTGATTCAATGGCCATCAAATACCTGCAGAAGAGCAAGTATTGAAACCACCATCCCAACTCTCTCCTGCCTTCTATATTTGTCTTGTCTTTTTCATATTCCTCTTTAATTTTCAAATATATATATTATACCTCATGTGTACTGGCCATTCCCACTGGAAGTACACAGTATCTCAGCCCCAGGATTTACCTAATTCCTTCAGTGAAGACTCTACTGTAGGAAAGATTTCACCTGTGCACTTACAAAAACCAGTTGGACCTTGAGAATCTATTTGAGAACTGGGGGCTCATTGAAAGACACTGAAACAACTCACGCATTAAGAATCTCACATGAAGTCAGCCACTGGCCACAAAATTCCAGCTCTCTTTTTACTTCAAACTCAAATTTTAAATATTTTAGAACAAAGATAATTTATGAAAATATACATTATGCATCCACAGCATTATCTTTCCATGAAAATTGAGAGATAAATTTAATTGATTAGTAAGCATCCAAGTTCCAATGATTCCAAGATTATAAAATGCAATATATGCAATGGAAATTTAATAATAATTTTGAAGAATAATATGGATAGTAATATATAAGAATCCTATCTTTCTATGTTGTATATGTTGATGGACTCCTGTAGTAAAGGCAACCAGGAGCCTGAGAAGGAACATTGAGAGCCTGAAGCTTGCTTGGACTTCATAGTGGAAACAGAATTTAAAATTATAAACCCAAATAAAACATAAACTTTTCCTCACTCTTCTAGGTGATCTTCAAAGCATTGTTGGTTGCTATGTTGAGAACATGGTAGGGGTATAGCCAACAGGATTCTCAGTCATATATTTCTGATGGTACTTATCGTCTGATGGCATTTCTATTCTAACGTCTCTCTTTTCTAAGATAATCATACAGCTGCCATTTCCATAGAACCAGGACATTTCTGAAGAACAGAGTACCTAAATATGGCCATGAGACTGACCATTCACTGATAGACTTCTGTGGGCAATTATGAGCGGAGTACAGTCAGATCAGAGAACACTGCTTACTATGTTAGGACATGGTATTATCATTTACTAATACAGTCTAAAGCCATTTTTGTAACTATTTCTTTAGGTCATATATTAATAATGATGTCAAATGCACAATTTAATAGGCATATTTTGGGTGAAGAAATTGACGGTGCTCTTAACCGCTGAGCCATCTCTCCAGCCCCTGGGTGAAGAAATTGAAAACACATGCCAAAAAGACTGTATTTATTTCATAAAAGCAGAGTTTCATAATAGCTCTTAGATTCTTATTTTGTACCTGTTGTATCATTTTTCTCTAGCTAAAATGTTGTCTGATCTGACTTTTGGGAGCCCATTACCTATGGTGGGATCGCTTGCTCAACCTTGATGGGGGGGGGCCTAGATCTCAACTCAAATGAATGTACCAGTCTTTACTGACTCCTCATAGGAGGCCTTACGCTTTTGAAGGGGAAAAGGAGGACCGGATTGAGTCAGGGGTAAGCTGGGGGAGCAGAAGGAGGGATGAAGGGAGATCTGTAGTTGGTGTATGTACAATGAATTTGAAATTTTCTTTAAAAAATAAAATAAATTATCTCATTTAGTGGTCACATTTTTAAAAGACAATATGACAGTACAAATCCCATGAGCTAAGAAGATGCCAATATCTATATTATACTGAACTGTCCATGTTTATGTAACTCCAGAATGCCACTTACTTTCTGGGCCCCATACTGTCCATCTATAATACCCATGTCATCCTTTATAAACTACAGTAAGAACCACATGACACACTGGCTATAAACATATATTAAAGTTCATAACACTTAAACCAGTTGTGAGACTACATTTCTATCCCTGTCACACACACCATAAAAAGCATTCACCACATGTGTCTAAATTCTAAATAAATAAATAAATTAGTAATGTTTGTCTTCCTAGTTCTAAAATTAGTTAAATATTACCATAAAATATACATATTGAAAATTACACTTATATAGCTGGTACTCAATGTGTTAAAGTGTCCACAATTAAAGAAAAGGGGCTTTAAAAGATCATAATTATCATAATTTTATTTTCTCTATCTTTGATATTTTCTGTGAAAAAAATTTTAGAAGCTGTGGTAAAGAGATTTTTTTGTAGTTTTTGGCCTGGAAGGAATGAGTCCCACAGTGGTTGTATTGTATCTGTCTTCCTGCTCTGTGAGTTTTACAGTCTTGTGTTAAACAGAATACAGATGTCTCCCTATGAAAAGAAAACACATGAAATTTTCACTCTCGAGCCAGAAAGAAGCCAAGCCAAGCCAAGTGTGAAGACTAATGTCACAGCTGAAATAGAAGTCAAGAGGGTGGCTTTGAATATAATTAAGATATGATAGTTTCTCTCAGATCCAAAACCCAGATGTCTAGAAGAAGAAGAATTTTCTCGAAGGTGGGAAAGTGAAAATCAAAATCCTTCAGCAATTGGGCTTTGATCCCAAGCTGGTGGATTTCCCACTGAGTTATAATTATCCAGAAAGATTTCAGAGGTGACAACCCCTATCAGAATTACATGGACCTCTCTCTTGGAAATTTCTGAAATGATTCCTTTGTAACATTTTTATTTATTATTATTATAGTGTTTTATGGTGAGAGGTGCTGGGCCACAGCAGTGTGGAGGCCAGAGGCCAGCTTTGTGGAGTTGATGGTCCTCTCCTTTCAACTTTGTGGTTATCAATAGGTGGCTATCAGGCTTCCAGGTTACACAGCAAGTACGTCTACCTTCTGAACCATCGCAATGGCTCAAATGGAAGCTCTTATTATAAAAACAGGAAGGAAAGAGGCTGTCATACAACCCATTTCAGACCTCCCTCCTTTATGCAGTCTTCCAGATTGTAGATCTATTTTTTTTTTCTGGCTCCTGCCCACATTACCAGTTAAGGCTGAAGAAAGTACCAACATGAATCCTTTACATTTAATGTTGCATATAAAGATGTGTATTTTGTTTCTATCATGGACCCTTCTTTCCCAGAAAACTGTAAGTTTTCCAGGTGCAATATACAAGATAACAAAATAAAACAAGGTAAGAGAATCTCTCTGGTTTTGTTTGTTTTTATATACATGTACTAAAATACATATTTGTATATAAACCCATATTATTCATTTTTTGGCAAAGTCTACATACTCCCCACTTTATCTTGCTTACTAAGTACTGTTCTACTATGACTGCAATGATATTGGTGGGCACAGAAGAGAACAGCTACCTAGCTAATGCCAACCATTGCCTGTACCCTTTTCCCCCAATCATGTCTAAAACCTGAATTTGGAGAAGCACCTACAAAATAAATACATTTTGTGACACTCTAGCTCTTTAGATTACTGGGCAGTAAAGTTCAGTGGTCAAGCACCCTAAGAGAGTCTTCATCAATTATCTTGAGATCTCTCTCTCTCTCTCTCTCTCTCTCTCTCTCTCTCTCTCTCTGTGTGTGTGTGTGTGTGTGTATGTGTGTGTGTGTGTGTGTGTGAATTCTAATGCAGTACTGCAGACTCTAATTGTATATTCAGTGTTGCTCAAAAATGTTTTGTCCGAAATTTATATGATCATGGAGAATTTTCTTGTAAATACTGAGTTATAGGTTACATAAAAAAGTGCTTATGAAACTATACCATGTCTCTGTTACCAGGTGAAGTAAAGTGCTTGCTAAAGCAATTATAAAGATAAAGATCGGAGAGCCAAAGGAGAACAGGAGTTTCTCAGGCTCCAGGGGTAGCAACTGGCAGAAATGCAGGGCCAAGGGTTATTTTTAATATTTGTGGACTGGTTTCCCAACGACATCCCACATGAATGATAAGGGTCAGACTGATTTCTGATGTTTCAGTTGTACCTAAAGTGACAGAGAGAACCATTATGATTTTTTCAGACTCTGTTTTGAGTGTCAGCCTTCTCTGCCATAGGAGGTAACTGTCTATTGCATTAACTGTTGCATCAAAAATTAGCATCCATGATAAAACTTGCAATTGTTGACCTAATTTGACATAATTTATATACAGAGGTGAAATATATCTTTCATCTTGGCAATGCAAGACCCTACCTTTTTTTACTCCCTACTTTTCTGTTTTAAGAATGTCTGTACACACCACCATGATAGTGCACACTGATTCTGGAACTTGAGTCTCTTCTTGACCATCAGAAGACTCTGAAATCATTATTATGGTCCTTTCAGATTCTGCTTAATTTTCTCGTCTTTCAGAAAGACTTTTCTCAACCTCTCTGAAATGCAATGATCTCTTAGACATAGGTTTTGCTTCTTCCAGGACTGTTACCCTTTGTCCCCGAGTGTTGTGTTGTTCTACATATCATAGCAGCTGCACTCTGTATTCTTGATCAGATATAAATCCTTGGAATAACAAAAGCATGTGGACCCTGTATGCAAGTTCATTGGAATTTGAGCAAGGATTAACTGCTCCCCAGCTATGTAAACTTTAAGAAATCATTAGGTTATACAATACTCCACTGAATTTACAGAAGGACTTTAAAGACTGATGATAATATGACCACTATGACAATTGACACATAGACATTTAACAAATATTGATTCTTTCTCTGTCTTCAGGTTTTTTAAAAACCTTTTTGACATTGTTATCTGCTTAAAATATAGGGTTTGATTATGGTATTTTCACATCTATTCATATTAACATATTATAAAGATAAGCTATAAAACAATGCTTTCCACATCTTCTTAAGGAAATTTTAATTATTTTACCATTTAGGTAAAATGTTCAACGTAATTTAAACCTAGTTTATAAAATTAAGTTTCTACCATGTCAAACTAAAGTTTAATGCTAGTTTAATCATAAAGATAAATGCTGACCTATTATAAAGCTGAGACAACCTCATTTGTATTGTAGTTACTTCTAAGAGGGTTTATAAATTGTAAAATTCATGACTAATCCCAATAAAAATAAACACTCCATATTGATGATCTTCAGTAGATACTGAGCCTGTCAAAATTTTTGAATCTATTAATATTGTCAAAAAGCTTTTTGTTTTCCTATTCTGCTTATCTATGAGACAGGGTCTGGCTATGAAGCCTAGGCTAGCCTCAAACTCACAATACTTACTCCTAAGTCTCCTATGTTCTAGGATTGCAGTAGTGAGCAACCACACCTTGCAAAATTCTCATACAATGTTTACTTTAAAACTTGCTTTTGTGATGATTAATATGTATATATAGTACATAAGTTTCAATGTAGTTCAAATATTTTATGTACATTATTACATATCTTACTGTTAACATTTATCATGTTTATTATTCATAAATATATAAATATATGCTATATATTTTTAACTGCTAGCTTAAATTTACATGTACTACAATTTATTTGAATCTTTTATTAGCATTTATTTCCAAATACTTTTTCAGCTGCATAAAATGCTATGATAACTGTGCAAGGAAGCAATCACATGGTTTTGTGCATTTGTGTAAGGAATTAATTATCTCTTAATATTTCTACATGAGAAGTTCCTGTAACAAGGTACCTTATTATTTAACATCTTTGTGGACATTGGCAAGTGACATTTAAAATTTGTTTTAATAAACAGTTCTATTTACAATTATTAAAATTATTTTTTTGCTTTCTCTATTACCAGTGAATATTTACATCTTTACCAGTATTGTCTACATAGTGATTATTTATTTTAATTTGTGTTTATTTACTTATCCACCTAGGAATACTGAGGAATAATATTATAATATCAAACAGTGTTGACTTGCTGTTATTTCTAGTCCAGAAGGTTGGGTGTAAGTGCTGTGTGTTCAAGAATAATAACAGAAAGAACTTGTGAGACATTTGTCATGTGCTAGACACTGCCTTAAGCATGTTCTTCAGACAGCATTTGTCACCACTCCAGCTTTGACACAGGTAGGGAGAGAGATCCCCCATTGTATATGTAACTACAAGCATAGACAGAGAAGATGAAATTTGGATCGAATTGCCCAACTTGAGGAAGAGATGAAACCAACTAACATCCTTAAAAGAGTGCCAACAATAGTAACTAGAATAGTAATCAAAATCTAGCTTTGAGTCCTCCTAAGAGCAAATTAAGGAGTCAGCCAACAATTACTGTGTTAGTTAGGGTCTTTATTGCTGTAATAAAACACCATGACCAGAAGAAACTTGGAGAGGAAAGGGTTATTCCACCTGACAACTTTCGGGTCACAGCTCATTACTCAAGGAAGTCGGGGCAGGAAGCTGGAGGTCAGAGCTGGAGCTGATGCAGAGACCTTGGAGGAACTATGCTTACTGACTTCCTGTTCTCTTGCTCAGCCTGCTTTCTTAAAGAAACCAGGTTCATCTGGGTAGGTGGATACCCACAGCGGGCTGGGCTCTCCCACATAAAACATTAACCAATAAAATGTTCTGCAGTCCTGCCTACAGGCCAATCTTATGAGGGCATTTTAAAAGATTTCACCTTGTCAGATGACTCTAGCTTGTGTCAAGTTAACAAACAACAAAAAAGCAACCAGGACAATTGTCTTTAACAACTCACCATTTCTTAAGGCTCACCATTTTCTCAGTTTGCTAAATTCAAACTACACAGGCAATGACTGATTTCTATTGTTGTATTTTGAATCATTAATAACAAGTACTCAAATACCTAATGAGTGTTACAATGATGAACGGTTTCATTTACAGGCAAGCATCCTTCCCAACCCAACTCATTAGGCTAGAAGTAGGACAATTAGAGCATGGGGGATGGGATGGGGACTGAGGTCTGAGAGCACAGGAGAACTGCTGTTTTAATTTTAATTTGTGAGACTTCGCTTCCAATTTCTTCTCTTTTCACTTCCAATCAGAGCTGTAAACTACTTTTTGTCTGCTTTCTGCACCCTTCTCTGAGGACCTCACACTTGCGCTCCTGCCTATTAATGTGTGATTTCTCCTGTTTCATTGTGTAGGGGCTGTGGGTGAAGTAATTGAAGGCGACCTTTTCTTTTCACCCTGGTAAATAAGGAGATCCTTTTTCACACTGACAGTGGGGCTCAAAGGCCACCTCTGTTCCAGAAACTCGCCTTTCTAAACCTCAAATCACTTGACCATATGCTCAGCTCACATGTTGTGCTGGCTGGTTAACATGGCCCACGCCAAGCTGTTTGCTTGGGGTGAATGCTGGAACAGTAGTCTGCTTGCTAATGACTATGAATGTGTAAATTCACAGGTCACTTGTGACAGCCTCAGGGTGATATGTGGAGCTGTGACAGACACCTCTGCAGAGGGATTGCAAGTGACAGATATTTAGAATTTTAAAATGAAATGTTGTACTCAAGTCTGATGCCTGGAGTTTTATTTAGCTCATACATTCAAAGCAAAATGTTATTCTACAAATTACACTTATGTAATTTGGTATATTTATAACATGCAAGCTATTTGAAGAAGCACTAATTTACACAACTATGTGTAACGCCACTGGGTAAGGTATGTATACATATGAATGAGAATGAGAGAACAGTAACATAAGATTAAATTAAAGAACAAAGAAAGGAGCTGTTCTCAAAATAAACAACAGGTGGCTCCTATATTATTCCTACAGATAAGCTGTACATTTAAATCACGGTTCCAACAAACCAAAGTTAAAAACTTAAAGGAAATATTAAAAGTTATGATATAGAAGATATAACTGTAAAATTTTATGGCAGTATATACATACCCAGTAATAAGATCTGAAATAATTATCTGTGGGAATGAAGCATTAAAGCTATATAATGGGATATTCTGTGACATTATAGTCATCAGTATCCTCTATAATAAATATTATAGCTGATTTGTAAGCTGCTCAAATACAGATAGACCTCTATATATTTATTATATTAAAATAAATTTAGTAGGGAATATACTCTAGTTACTCATCTCTGACAATTGATCAAGCAAGAACAAAGTGTGAACTATACAGAAGGAAAAGATAACATGGCTGGAACATTCTAGAAATGTGTCTTACACAGGCTTTTAACTGTGAGTAGTAAGCAGAGAGACCTGAGTTAGATATCCAGCATGAAGTTAGAGAATGATATGTTTTAATAATCAACAAAAATAGAGAGTAAATATTTTAAAAGATCATCTTTCAAAATGTGTTGCTTATTAAATAGTGTTTCTTTATTGCTTCTAGATGGAAGCTACAGCAGGCTGTGGGGAGTGGGGACCAGCTTGTGTGTTGCCAGGCAGTGCAGGAACACACTGGGGAAGAGGCAGGAGAACTTTGGCAGCAGAGCCCTAAAATCATAGATTATTGTGTTCCTTCTCATACCACCAGGTTATGCCTGAGCCAGTTGGGGCTGAGTCTGACATAGAACCAGAACAACACAGTCTACTGCCTATCTTAACCAGGGATGTTCTAGGGTGACCAAAAAGTCTAAAGAGAACCTTTAATTCCAAGTACTTTTCAAGTCCAAGCTTGCTTCTGTCTTCCTCACTTCTCACATGGCCCTCCAGTCACTTGATCCACTGTAGAGTTTGAAGAGTATACGCTTCCTGCAAGCCCTTGGTATTAACTATACTGCTGTCAGTAGGAAAGTGTAAATTCTTGCCACATCCTTCTTCCCCACAGACCACGTCCATCAGTCACTGTAGGCTCATCTTTCACCATATTCCTGGTATCAAGCAAGACCCCAAACACTTCTGTTTTTTGCAGCATGTTTCAGTCTTGTATCCAACAGGATGGTTCTCCTGCAGTCTCATCTTCATCGTGGATTCCGACAGAGACTTCCAGACTTAACACTGAAAATCCAGATGCCTCCATGTCCCACCTACAAGCTCCATAGCTACCCCAGCACACTGAACAGACCTCTCTCTGCTGAGCACTGATCATTTGTTCTGTTGATTATGGTTTACCTGTAGGAAAGTGGCTTTTAAAAGTATGAATTATTAACCATTCATTTCTACTTCCCTGGAATTCCTAAAATATAGTTGTTTGGGAAGCTTTTCTGAGTCTTAAAACTACAGAGAGCTAGTGTATCCCTGCTCTGCATAGAAGCAGAGGTTCTGAGCAACCATAACGGAATCACATGGCTTCACAGATTCTCACTATAAATTCTCCAGTATGTTTTGGATCATGTTCCTGTGTGGGAGGTTGATTTGGCCAAACATTTGGATTTGTTAGAGATGAGTTTACAAGGAATCTGACTTAATTAAAGTGTTTCCTATGATTTACTGCTAAACACTAGAATTGCTAGCTTGAAGTACCACACAAGAGTCTAACATCACAAGGCTTTTAGGATGATTGTTCCCGTTTTTAAAATGAACTATCAACAGTCAGTCCAATCAGACTATCTTTGAAGGAGATCATAGGTTGATAGCGTTATGTTCTTTCATATTACAACTAGCATCTTTAATGATAGGATTTGCTGGGAGATAGAAAGTGTCTATTGCCAACATGCTATTTGACAGGTATTTGTGTAATTCCATGGGGTCCCACATGATGGGAGTGTGCCCAGGTACCCGGGGCAGGGAGGAAATAGGGTGTCTGAGCAATACAAGTTGATAGGGATACATGTTTAGAACTGTTTATTCTAAATGTATGTGGTCGGATAAGGATCCAGGTTATCACCAGCAGACAATATTCAGGCAGTTGCCTCTGCAGATGATGTGAACTGATATCTGCCTGTGAGAATAAACACAGGGCTAGACTACTTTTCTTCCGTGTATTCCAATAATGATTAATTGATATGATATATGAAAATTGCATTACCATAGCCCTGAGCTGAAACAGTTTGCTAAAATAAACATTAATCTCATAGTTGAATTGCATATGCTTGAAAGATTGATACTTATTTACCTATTAGTATGGAGGGATCACAGGCAGTCAATGATTGTATTGTTGAGCTCTGAGATATGCCAGAATGGCAAAATGATGTCGTCCTTTATATCTGCTATTTGTGCTTTTAAGCTATAAAGTTAGCAGGAAAATAAATCCCACCAGACCTATTGTGTGCATTTGTTCTGGAAAAGTGAAACAAAGGATCGAGGCCTGAATAAAGAATTTACTTACTTTTCCTTTTGCTTTATGGATAGTCAAGGATAACCTGCTTCTGCAGCTCTTCAACCTTCCTTCTCTTTTTGGGAAAAGTAGTGAAGTTCAGAAACTTGCTGTTTTATTGTTTAGACTCAAGTGTTTTAAAGATTCAAAGCTGCCCTCTCTCTCTCTCTCTCTCTCTCTCTCTCTCTCTCTCTCTCACACACACACACACACACACACACACACAGAGTAACACATGTATATGCACAGACACACCTTTGTATGACTTTTAGAATGCAAATTCTGCAGACATAATAAGAATGTAATTTTTTTCTCATCATGACATCATTCAATGCACATAGACTTAGATCACATACGACTAATGTTAACTTTGGGGCATTTTTAAAACTATTATGCAGCCTTGATGTTGTTCATCTATCAAATAAAAGTATCAGAGCCTTACCTTACAGAGCATGATCTTTGGATTGACAATAGATTGTCATGATCTGTCCATCTGTGCATCTTTAGATTTGTCCTGACTGAAGCAAGGTCATGATGAAGAAAATATAGACACACAGACACATGTACAGGAAAGCTAGGATCAGTTGGGCTGTGTGCTGTGATTGTGGTACACCAGCAGCCTGAAAACTCAACTCGTTTTTATACACTCAAGCGAGGAGGCAAGTTTATTGTATATATGTGAACACAGAGGTAGGTTTATTATATACACCTGACCTTAAAGGAGGGTTAGCTGATCACAATAGGAGGCCTCTGTAAACAAGTTTCAGGTTGCAGTCATCCTAAGAAAGAAACTGTGGTTGATGGCTTCTGCTTACACTATGTTTAGCTAAAAGGCCAATCATTCATAACATCCATACATGGAACAAAGGAAGGCTTTGCCACTCCTCTGAGTATCACCTGGGGAAAGCCTTACCATTCTCTTGGGTCTGGGGCATTGGGGACCTTGCCATGGCTGTACTCATGTCAACAATACACATCTCCTCAGGATGTCATCCACTCCCCACAGTAGACACCACAGATATCATCTCCTTCCCCTTCAACTGGAGTTCCTATCAAATCCATTCAGAGCCTGATCAAAGGGGTCGTGATTTTTGCTTTCTAAAAACATTTCTTCTTTAGTGTCCACTCTTACTTCTTCCTTATCTCCCTCTCCTCCCTCTTTCTCACCTCTATTTTCTTCTGTTTTCATTTTGTATTGCTTCAGAATACAGCACTTGTTCCTGAAAGGAAGAACAATTTTTCTGCCATCCCAGTTTGTCCTTGGGCATAGAGCTAGTTGAAAATCTCAGGGGGAGGACCGGTGCTCTCTGCGGCGTCCCAGCACACTCTGGAGCAGGGGGCAGCTGAACTCTGCACCTGGCCACACCCACAGCTCCTGCTGCTGCTGAGGGAATCTGCAAGGATCCCTACTGCGACCCTGAACTGAGTGAACTGAGCAAACCAACTGCAGGGGTCTCTGAGGGGCGGATTCGAACCCTGACCAGAGGTGAGGAGGGTTCGGCAGGCCTCAGCCCCTGTATCCTGGCCTGGGAGGGAGAGTTGAGCTCCCATTGCTTTCGGTTCCGCCAGCAGGACCGGTGCTCTCTGCAGCGTCCCAGCACACTCTGGAGCAGGGGGCAGCTGAACTC
>PVIH01019297.1:0-35812 GCA_004025045.1 Sigmodon hispidus | reverse complement strand
TACCCTGCCCTGCCTGAAAAAAAGGACAGCCGGACAGGTATGGGTTGTATCCAGTTCTCTAGTAGAACGAGGACTCCTTCCCATGCAGTCTCTCAATCCAAACAGGTAGCAACCTCTGTCTTTGCCTGTCTACAGGAAGCCGGCTCCCCTCTTAATATATAAAGAAGGGGGAGATGTAGGGAGCCGGGAGCCCGGTCAAACAGGAAAGACGGTGCCGGTTTCCGGTACCAAGGCGCGGCCGAGGCGATAAACAACGCTTCTGCGCATGTCCCCCGGTAAGTTTCCACTCTGTGAGCCAAGCCCTCTGACCCTGCGTCATGTCAGGCGAGAGTCTGCAACCAATCAGAAGGGGAGACATAAGAGGCTAGGGCTTGGCAGTATAAAAGCCGGCTCCTGGCAAGGGGTTGGGGTCTTCTCCCATTTGGTAAAGAATAAACTTGCTGCAGAAGGATCCAAACTGCGTACTGCGTTCTTCTTCGCAGGCGAAGACAGGGCGTGGGACACCTTGGTTCTCATGCCTCTGATTGTAGTATATGGAAAACACAACACACATTTAATCCCAGCACTAGAAAGATCAAAATAGAACAGGATACAGCTCGATAGAGAGAAAATATAAGGTGGAAGAAGACAAGATTAGCTTCCCATTTTGGACTTGCAGTTGCTTTTCCTTCTCCATTCAATCTGAGAATTCATGGAGACAGGATCTTTGCCTTCTGGCTGAAGTGTTACTAAAGTGAGAAGTGGCTGTGGCTTATTCCCATGTTTCTCTGATCTTTTAGTTTTTACTTTGATACCTTAGTTAAGGTTTTTATTATAAGATCCATAAGAATGTATGAATTATTGGGGGGAGGCAGGTAAGGGGGCAACTGGGAAGTGTGGAAGTAAAAATTGCTGTAGTTAGAATATAGTATAAAGAAGAGGAATAATTTTAAAAACTGATACTATTAAAATAATATTTTATGGTGAAAATTTTTAAGAAATCATATGAGATAAAATTAAATTTGACTTGATAGAAAAGAAAGTGAAAAATACCCTGCAATTGGCACAGATGACCACTTCCTTAATATAACACCAGTGGCACAGACACTAAGATCAACAATCATTAAGTGGGACCTCCTGAAACTGAGAAGCTTCTGTAATGCCAAGGACACTGTCAATAGGACAAAATGACAGCCTACAAAATAGGAAAAGATTTTCACCAACCCTACAAGTGACAGAGGACTGATCTCTAAAATATAAAGAGAACTCAAGAAACTAGAGCCCAAAACCTTGAATAACCCAATCAAAAAATGGGGCTCAGAACTAAAAGGGGATTTCTCAGCAGAGAATTACAAATGGCTATCATAATAGTCATTCAAAATATAATAAATTTCCAATTATGTGTCACATTTAAACATTTTTATACTCATACCCCACAAAATAAGTATCATTTGTCCTATACAAACAATATATTCCTTTTTAAATTCTTGTTATTTATAACCTTATTCTCAGTGTTGAAATAGATTTATTTAGTTATTGGATTATAGTCTCTGTTTTAAATAAAACATCTGTGTGCTACTGCCTATTGGCAAACACCCATGCAAATTGTAGATTCTGGAAAGTTCACAAGCACAAACCAGCACAAAAGATATTCATAGCTGTAGGTGGATGAGGTTTAGCCATCTGTGGTAATGTCACATATGGCCATTTGACAAAGGTTATTTGGGCTCATATATGTGCAAAGTAGAGATTTTTATAAAATAATTTATTTTGTGCTAAATGTGACTTAAATAGTATTATTTCACCACAATGACTTGCTGTTGAAATTGTCACATTTTGATTGTTAACATTTTATGAGTTAATTATAATTCATTTTGGGGAATAATAAGTTTATTATTTAAAATAGTACACTCATGTCCAATGGGACAAAAAATAGTGTTACATAAAAATAACTCCTGAGCTGTCTGCCTAGGATTTGACTGTGTGCTATCTCACCAATATTTCAGGGTTTATTAAATATGTAATATATTGCCACATAATTTAATATTTTATTATTTTTTAATTTAAATTTCTTTTATACCTACCACTACTCCCTCTCCCTTCCTTTCTTCAAGTCCTTCCAACCTCTCCCCACCCCATTTTTTTATCTATTCCCCAGAAAGGACCAGGAATCCCTAGGTGAATTAATGTAGCCTCGCATATCCAGTTGAGGTAGAACTGAGTTTTTTCTCCAAATATCAAGGCACAGAAAGTTTTTTCCCAGCGCTGTATAGGCTCTGAGAAGCCAGTTCATGTACCAGAAATAAACTCTGGTCCAAATGCAAGAAGCTCCACAAACTGCCCACAAAAGTCTACTGTGATCTACATTCACAGGTTTTAGATCCTTTCCATGAAAGTTCATCAGGAGTCATTTCAATGTCTATGGGCTTTCAATAAATAGCTTTGTGTGTGTGTCTCCTCCTCAGGATCCTAATGTCTTTGCTCATGTAATCTCTCCTCCCTCTCTTCAGCTGGACCTGAGCTTGACAGGTGTTTAGCTTCTGCCTTCATCAGTTGCATAATGATGGATCTATAATGGCAATTATGTTGGTCATTCATTTGATAATGAAAAAAGGTCAGTTTAGACACCCTCTCTAATATTGCTTGAAATCCTAGCCAGGGTCATCTTGAGGGTTTTGGGTTTTTCCCTAGCACCAGGCTTCTCTCTAACCCCACAATAGTTCCCTCTATCAAAATACCTACTTCTTTCATTGGGCCATTTCAGAATAATGTAAGGTTGGATTACACCAAAAAACAGGGACAATTCCATCTCCTTCTTTCCTATTTGTATCCTTCCTTCTCAGCATTTCAATCCAGTCTGTGGTCTGACATCATTTTCAGGTAACTTTCCCCCCATCAATTAAATAACCAATATGAATCTAAAAGGCCTAAAGAGACAAAATAATTAGACCAGATATTAAACAGGGAATAAAAATAATAAGATCAAGAATATTATAGATAAATGAGGTAATAAAAAGAAGGCTATGTAGAAATTGTTGAGGCAGAAGCAGTTTACAAATCATTCAACCCTTCTTTATTCTTTCACTCTTCCTTATTTTTCTCTTTCTGTATCTGAAGATTTGTGTTAAATATCACATCCATGGCCTAAAATCTCACTTTGTTTCCATGAAAGGTAGTTTGTACCAGAGTTTTGATTCAGCTGAATGATGAACAGTATTATTTACTGTAACACCTACATGGCTATGGCCATTGTCATTTATCTCGGGAACTTATGGATTCACAAGGAGCAAATGCAATGGTCTGAAGTCAAGAACTCCAAGGAACCCACATTAAACATTTATTGAAAAATAAAAATGGCAGTTCAAAAACTTAAAAAAATGGATTCAGTAAATGACTTAAAATATTACAAAGACATTCAGTAAAATTAAAAATAGAGACAAAAAATAACCAAATACTATCAGTCTGTCTTGAACTAAGCTGAGCAAATGCTACCTGTCACAGAGACAACATAATCATAAGAAAAGCTTTCAAGAAGAGGCCCCATTACCCTGAATGCCTCAGCATCTTCATCTTGTTATTAGTATATATATTTTTATTATTCCTAATAAAGTTGAACATTTTACAAAAGTAAGCTGTGAGAAAATCAGTACATTCAGAGCAGGAGGTAAAGCTAAAAGAACATAGAAAAAACAAAGCTAGGAGACTTTTAAAATCACCATTATGTGGTAGCTTTCATATTAGATTCATACATATATCTTTTGAGGTTAGATATTTATTACACATTTTATTCAGCATTGAAATTAACCTCTTAAACATTCTCTGCAGTTCTTTTTTTTCTAATTCTCCATGTCTTTAATTATAGCTTTTCCAAATACCTATGTGCTCTGTGAGTTCTACAGGAGCCACCTGTGACAACTGCTCAAACTAAGCATGTTTGCACAGTTGAAAGCAAGATTCTCAACAGCAAAGGTGTGCTGAAACCATCATTCTCAATTAATAAGTACTAACACAAAGTATCTATCTGCACATGTGACTTTTTCACTTTGAGCCGACCAAAGCACATTACAAATAAACACACATTATTAACTTAATTTTTTACAGATGTGGAGGAAAACCCACTTATTTAGGTTAAGGCCACCTAAATTATTCTGCTTTATTTTACCAACAAGTCTCTAATATTATGTTGAATGGAGCACGGAATCCCAGTAAGGGCTTTCTACAAAGCCTCTGCTTAACCTATTGAAAACCTAGAACCTACTAGTGTTTGAACTGAATACATCTATTTGTAGTACCAGTTGGGATGGAAAACTTTCTGTTTTGCTTAGAATTGTCTCCATAAGTAAGTAAATAAATAAATACAAGTGAAAGTAATGATATAACATGAGGCAAAAGATACAGTGGAGAAAAGAGAAGTGGCCACTGATGCGCTGGCTGCCTTGCAGAGAGTGGGTGGTCCAGAGATTCGTTGTGAAGCCTAGCACTCTTTTCCAAAATCCTTTTCTTAAAATTACAATAGAGTATTTTTTTATTCTGAACCTGGTTTGCTAACAAAGAGAGATTAGATTTTTGTGACATGTATTATTCAGATACCATGCCAAAATACCAAACTGTCTATGGTTTATTGAAGGTACTCTATTTTAATCTAATCTATCAATTCTTTGGGTTTCACACAAAACATAAAATATGTAGCATAACTATATAACTATTTAAGTTTGAAATGAATAAAATTATTCCTTTTCTCTCTCTTGCTTGTTTTTCTTCTCATTCTGTCCCCAGTCTCTCACCTCCTCTCTTCCCAGTCTCTTCTTCCAAACCAGCCCTCTGTTTCCATCCTTCAATTCACTCCTCCTATGTTTCTGTGCCAGAAAAGGCAAGTGCTTCATGGATATCAACAAAAAATAACATACAAAGTTAGTATTACTATGTATACTAAGTACCTCCCCATGTATTAAAGTTGAGTAAGGCAACCCAGTGTGAAAGGTATGGTCCAAAAAACTAGTAAGAGTCAAAGACAGCCCCCATCCCATTGTTAGAATCCAACAAGACAACCAAGCCAAACAACTGTAAAGTATATGCAGAGTGCCCAAGTGAGTCCTATGAAAGCCTCCTGGTTGTCAGTTCAGTTCCTAGCCCCTATGCACCCAGGTTGTTTGATTCTTTGTGTTCATGTATGGTGTTCTTGAACCCTCTGGCTCCAACAACTCTTTCTCTGTGTTTTATCAGATTCTCAGAGCTCTGCCTAATGTTTGGCTGTGGGTCTCTGCAGCAGTATCCATCAATTGCTGGATGATACCTTTCTGATGACACCCAGGCTAGGCACCAATATCTGAGCATAGTAGTATACCATGAGACATTATTACATTGACATTTTTCTTTTATTAATATTTGATTCTATTCTAGATCTCTGGGTCATCCAGCATGTGGGTCCTGGTACTCCAGGCAATGTAAGGAAGGAGTGGCCTTACTCTCCTGACATGGGTTTTAGGCTAGACCAATCTTTGTGTGGACACTCCAGAATCTACAGAAATGACTACAGCTAAGAATCCTAGAAATGCTAGTTATGTAGTCTGAACTTGTTATCTCCTGGTCAGACAACAATTGAAGTGGAGAGAATGGGACACCAAATTAGCTACATAACCTGCAACCTACAGTCTATCCTACCTATGGGATTTGCCGAAGTAACAGTGGCCTAGATATTGAGAAATTTGTCAACTAAAGATTACATCTAATGAGATATCCTACATGGGGAGATATAGCCATGTAATTCTTGTGGTTTAGACACTTCAAAAGAGCTTCTAATCTGAAACATTTGAAACTTTTTGAAATCTTCCAACATTCTTCACCAATTCAATATGATAATGTTATTAACATATACAAAATGAATAAGTTGTGGACACTTGTTTTGATAATTTGAATTAATCTAGAAATAATTTATAATTTAGATAACTCAACTTAATAGAGTATAGATTTCTGAATAACAATATATGGTAAATAATATTCTTAATTTTGGCATCTGTTATAAAGCATCTCTTTTTAATAATTCTTTGTTTCTGTTTTTGGGACAAATCTTTCTTTAGTTTATTGTACCAGGGGTTTGTTGGTTTTGTTATTATCTTCAATAACCAGTTTTTAGATTAATATTTTAAGAACATCATTGTAATATTATGAGATAGAGCATTTATAGTTCTGTGCCTTGTTTAATTTGTTTAACATGATCTTAAATCCCACACACATTTATTTCAACAATAGAATTTTATCAGTATTATGGCCAAATAATGCTTCATTGTGAATATTTTCTTTACTAATGAAACACTTGGAACATCTAGGGAATGTTCATTCCTTTACTTCTGTGAATAGTGTGAAGTATATGCCTGAGGAAATGGATTGTTGAATTATGGTTTACCTCTATTTTTATAATCTTAGAGGTTTGGTTTTATTTGGGGCATTCTTTGCTTAAGGCTCTCTTAATTGCTTAAAACATGACACTATTTATTTCTCAAAAAATAACTTGAGAGAATGTAATAATTATTTCATTTTTAAGCATTTACACACCATGGTTTTTATTTTGGGCCATCTACCAGCTCCCAATTCATGACAGAGAGACTTATTATTAGTTTTGAAATTTTAGTCTGCCTTAGGGATGTTCCGGACTCTTTTAAATTAAATTGACATGTTTCTCTTTTCCCACATTTTTGCCTTCAGTCTTATTAGCTTGGTTACTTCTGTATATCATACTTTTACTGCTTCTCTATTTCTAGCTGGCTAGTGTCTGTGTGATTACTGTTGTTGGGTGTGTTCCTCTTTTTTTCTCCGTCATTCTGTCTTTATTTTTTCCTTTTTTCTTTTCTTTCTTCTTGAATCTAGTTTACTCCTCTAATTTATTCTCTTTGCCTGCTATCCTTCTCTATTCTTTTTGAGAGTTGCCTAGCTATTGTCCATTTTTCTCTTTATTAGAATAAACTTGTGCCTTAGGTAAGAAAGGTGAAATAGGTAAAACATATTTCTATATCATTAAATACAATTTCTTATATCATTAAATGCAGCATTAATAAAAGTAACACATCTTTACAGGGTAATATTTTGTGGCATGAACAAATGTAACACATACTTATTTAGTTAGGAAAATATTAGGTAGCATTTCTTTTCCAGTTCACAAAAAATAGGCTTAAGGACAATGCATGTTCATCAAATAATTAAAGTTATAGAAAGTTCATTCTGACTATTCATAATTTAGCTAGAGATAAATAACAGAAATATATCTGGAAAATCCTCAAGTATTTAAGAATTAAACAGATTTGTTTTTAGAACATCTCAGAGGTGAAAGCAAATGTCTAAAGATAAATTTGATATAGTTTCATCTTTAAAAATATTCCAAGACTGTAATATGTGAGTGTTTCATCTATATCACTAAATGTCTACATGTCTATATGACTTACTGAGTCTATTCAGAATTGCTCATGTGTACATCAGCCTGGGGCTAATTATTTGAGATTGCTCAACCTGTGCAAGAACTCATCACTGGGAGAGACTTCTTTTACCTCTGTATCTCCTAAATTAGCGAAAAGACTTTTAGGAATATTTCTAGTACATGTTGGCATGTTAACTGATGTAATTATTCTGCTTTTGTTCAGACAACCATATTGCTTAGATGCTTTTACACTTTTTGAGAAATTTCCACACCATTTTCCATAATGGCTTAACTAATTTATATCCTCCAATAATACACAAATGATCTCCATTTTCTATACCCTCATCAGAACTTATTTCTTTAGATTTAATAAATATTATCCATTTTTAATGATATAATGCCATATGATATTGCCGTTTTAATTTTCATGTTCCTGATGATTAGTAGTGATGGACATGTTTTGTATATTACTAAGTGTATGTGTTCTACTAATAAATCTCTGTGAGCTATAGTATTGTATACTTTAAATATTTGTCACTAAAACTAGTTTAATAAAATGTTAATTGGGAAATAGCAAAGCAGAAAGCATAGACAAAGTGAAAAGACTCAGGAAATTCTGAAAGGAGGAAGGCAAAGAAGCAGTTACCAGTCAGACACCGAGAAAGTAGAACGTCCCTAAGGCAGGCTAAAAATTCAAAGTAGTCAGAATACTAGACTGAGAAAAGGTGTCAAACCACAAGGCTAACCATAGGTAAGAAGTATGAGGTAATTGAAGGGTAGAAGCTAGTTAGTACAAAGCCTGAGCCATGGACCAGAGAGTTTATAATTAATATATGCCTGTGAGAAATTATTTTATAAGCAGCTACGGGATCTTGGATCAGAAAGATTTGTTTGATCATTGAGGCTAAGAAGACTGAGAAACATCTGATTGTAATCTGTTGTCAGAGAAGTATGTTGTGGAATAATAGTTGAAGATGTGTTAAATTTATTGATGCTATAGAACATTTGTTTAATGATGTAAAATGTGCTGCATTTTGAATGTTGCATTTAACTCTGTGAAGCTGTGTTATTTTCTCTGTCTAAAACACCTAATCGATCTAATAAAGAGCTGAATGGACAATAACAAGGCAGGAGAAAGGTAGGCAAGTCTTGTAGGCAGAGAGAATTAATAGAAGAAGGAATCTGGGGAAGAGCTTAAGGAATGAGAAAGGGAAGAGGAGAGAAGGCCAGTCCCCCAGCTTCACAAAAGCTGTAGATTAAGAAGAGAACAAAGCAAGATAGAACAGAGAGAGCTAAAAGCACAGAGCAAGAGTTAGATGACAAAAAAGAAAAAAAAAACTGTGTCATATATTTGGGACTCAAAGATTAAAGAGTAAAATCCACCAACAAGAGAAGTAGTCTGCAATTATTTTTTTCTATTTCTCAGATTGGTTTGGCATTCTCTTTGTCAAGTTTTCTGTGTAGGATTATTTAGTCTGGGAAAATCTTATGGTTTTCATTGGTTCTGCCTCTTTTGAACCCTCCATTACAACAAATCCCCATATACTATATATTTTCACGAAGTAGATTTATGTCTTATATTTTCATTTTCAATGGCTTTGTACTAAATTGCTAAAAAAATTGTAAGAAATCTCCATAATTTGTAAAAGTAACAGCTTACTCAGTTTAAGTCTCAAAATTAAAAAAAAAAAAAAGATAAAAGGTACATAAGGAATGCCATCTGGACTTCACACATATGCATACATATACATTTGTACATGAACTTAGACATACATGAATATACATACATATATGCACACATGCACACAAACTTTATGATAGACAAACCCAGTCTACATCACAGTAATGAGATTTTTGGTCCTCATAAGCCCTCAGTATACTTTGGAAGGCATCCTCTCTCTCTCTCTCTCTCTCTCTCTCTGCTTTCTTTTTGTTATTTTTTAATAAAGTCTCATTTTTTGTTCATGCATCCCGTTGTTCTGACTCCCTTCCCACTCCTGCCCCTCCCAGGCACTCTCTCTTCTTCCCATATCATTATTATCTCCTCCCCCACAAGGGCAGGAGGGCCCAAGGTGGCGTAGTTCAGCACCCACCCCGTGCAGAACCACTTTCCTCATCCTAACATCAAGACTGGGTCAGGTATTCCTCTGGAGTGAGTAGGATCCAAGGTGTCAGTCCAAGGTCTTTCAGATCCCAAGATGTTCAGTGTTTGTGGTTTGCAGCTTGGACATGCTTTGCTTTTTGTTTAGAGTCCACTAATGAGTGAGTACATCCCCTGCTTATCTTTCTAGGTTTGTGATACCTCGCTCAGGAGGATATTCTCCAAATCCATCCATCTTTAGATATTGTTTCAAAATGAAAAAAAAAACACATGGTTTTGAAGATAACAAAAGGTTAGGGTATCATCATATGTCAAGATAATGTTCATTCTGATGATACAATGGCTTCTTGAAGAAAGAATTGAAGACAGCATCCATGCTCATAACTTCATGGTTTTACAGAGATATTTTCAAGTGATATGAAAGAGGCAGAGAACAAAGTAGTGAAGGAAAACAAAGAAAGTTCTCATGAAGATCTAAAAATAAATTCCCAAGTGCTAGTAGAAATGTGCATATTAACTGATTCCACTGCTCTTCAGTTTTCTAAGGGATTTTTCTTTTTTTTGTGTGATCAAAAAGTCATACTTATTCAGGAGAACTTCTCTAAATTCTGTCTTCTGAATAAAACATGTGTGTTGCACTCGTGATTCACAGAAGCTGCATAAGATCAAGCACACAAAACTTCAAAATGTATTGGAGAGCCCTCAAGGCCTCACCTCTAACTGAATAGATACTGGCAGTTGATGGCTGCTGTAAGAGAAAAATTTATTTTTCTTTGAAGATTTCGACACACTTGAGTTGTTCATTCTCCAGTATAGAACACAAAACTCACATGCATACAAACAGTGGTAACTGGACATAAAAAATATTTAAGAAAATAAAGGTGAGAAGGACACATTTTGGAATTATGGAAGACATGAAGTAGGAAAGGAAAGTAGACATGATCATAATATATTTAATGCATGTATAACTTTCCAGATAAGAAACTTAAAAAGGAGTTATACTGATAATATGAATAACAACTTAATATACAAGTATAGGGGAGTATGCATGTTATTTACTAAAATTAATTTTTATTCTAATATACATAAATCAGATAGGCTGATAGAATAGCTAATATAGTTACTTATGCTATATATATTATATAAATATATAAATATATTATATATAACTATCTAAGAATGATAATATTAAACAAGAAAACATTCACATATGTAAACAGAAGAGTTTCATCTTTTAAAAAATAAAGACAAACAAAGCAGGATTTCATTTGAAAAAAGTTTTTAAATTTAAATGACTTAATATGAGACAAAACTATAGTAATACAAAATAAATAGAATGGTGCAAAATGGTATGAGATTTATCATAATATTAGCATTGTTAATATAATTAACATCTAAAATATCACAGTAGCATAACCAGATAATTTAATATCCAGTAGTAAAACCAATTTTATATTAACAAAATTAATGCAACAAATTAAAAACAGAGTTGCAAAACTTGCATAAAGCACAAACAAATGAAACAATTTGGGAAAAGTTTATTTATATATCTAATAATTAATATACCTTTTAAATAGGATTCAGAAAAAAATAAATAAGGAAAACCACTAGGGAAATATATAAAATAAACTGTGAAGAGTTCAAATTATAATCTAAAAGAAAGTGGTAAGATGCTGAAATAATATCCTAAAATCAATGAAGCATTATATATATATATATATGTATGTATGTATGTATGTATTGGTGAGAAAATCTAAAAATAAAGAGAAAGACAGCATTTGGCCATTAAGATATACTTGTCAGTCCTTAGCATAATAATTGCACAACACATGCATATTTTATGCTTATATGTTATAGCTAATGTAATAAAATTTTACATGAATCAATAGGTGTTTCTAAATTTATGGTTTATATGTGTCTGATGGTAGAGACAAAATTAGTACTCTAGGACCTGCATCACATTAAAAATATGTGGGACTATAATTCATGATATATTCAGCCAAAAATGTTTTTCCAAAGATTTATTGATTTATTATTAATATATATTACTTATATACAATGTATTTTGTTGATATTTATTTTATGCTTTACTTTCTTCTCTGATTGCCCCTAGCAATTCTCTTATTACCTTTATTTAATATTCTTTTTCTTTTAACTCTCTGCACCCAAATAGAACGGCCAATATGAGCATAGGTTTTAGGTGGTTCACTAGAATATGGATGAGTTCCTAAAATACATACTCCAAAGAAAAGTGTTTCTTTATTCTTCAGAAGCTATCACCTGCCAATAGTTTCTTAGCTTTTAGTAGGAATTCATGAGTACCTATGTCAATTATGACTGGACTAGTATTGTGCATGTCTTCTATTGGTGACCAGAGCTGTTTCCAGTTCATGAGTGAATTGGCCATGTTATATCTAGAAGACAACATTTTAGATTACCTCTTTTCATCCTTTAGCTCTTAGACCCTCTCTGCCCCTTGTCATGTTTCCTAAACCTTGGTTGAGAGATTGATATAATGACCAACATAAGGTTTGAGTGTTGTGACATATTACATATTTAATAAAATCTGAAATATTGGAGAGACAGCACACAATCAAATGCATATTTAAAATCATCCTTATAACTTTGGAATGAAGCCAGCTTGATCATGGTACATAGTTTTGAATTAATGTTAAAAGTATTATATTGAGAATTTTTGCATTTATATTTCTATATTTAAGGGGAATATTGTTCTGTAATTTTTTTTAATTTTTGTTTCTTTTTTGTTTTGTTTTGATTGGGTTTCTGTGTGGTATAGCTTGGCTATCAGGATGCCCTAGTTAGAGTTTCTATTGCTATGATGAAATGCCATGACCAAAAGTTAGCAGTGTGGCGATATTTTATATATGCTCTTACAAATAAAGCTTGCCTAAAGATCAAAGAACAAAGCCAAAGAGGCCAGGAAGTAGTAGCACACACTTTTTATCCCAGTACTTGGGATCTCATGCCCTTGCTCTCAGTACTTGGGAGGCAAGCATGCTTTAATCCCAACACTAGGATAGTTGAAATGAAAAGTGATATGACTGGGCAGAGAATGAAATATAATGCAGAGGAGACGGGAAATCCTTTTTAGCAGGAGTGTTCAGTAGACGTAAAAAGTCTCATTAGTGATTGGTTCTTTTGTCTTTACAATCTTCAGGAAAGCTTTATTTGTTAGAATATATACAAATTATCACCATAAAGTAGAAAATAAATGGGTCTATTTTGTTTACATTTCCACAATATAGACCTTTGTAGGAAGAAGTCAGGACAGGAACTCAAACAGAGCAGGAACCATGGATGGTTATTGCTTACTGACTTGCTTTGCCAGTATTTTGTGTGTTTGTTTGTTTGTTTTTAGATATTTTTGTTTGTTCTCAATCTCTCTCTCTCTCTCTCTCTCTCTCTCTCTCTCTCTCTCTCTCTCTCTCTCTCTCACACACACACACACACACACACACACACATCAGGACAAACAGCCAAAGATAACCTAAGCTACAATGAGGTTACCTTTTCTCAGATAACTTTAACTTGGTTTAAATTTTCCTAAAACTATCTAGTACAATTATCTCCTTGTTAACTTGACACACAAACTCATCACTGTTAAATCACAGCCTTTGCTTTCTTTTTAATCCCCAAGATCACACAATAATAAACATCAAACAAAAAACAGTTTAGAAACATAAAAAGTTCCACAGTCTTTACCTCTCAAACAATTTAAAATACAGTCTCACTAAAAATCTGAAATCTCCTATAAAACCTAATTTTTTTAACATGTAATTTTTCTACTGAGGCTTCTGCAAAATCCAGAATAATTTAAATATTCACTTACTTCAAAAAGAATCTACATGATCACAGACATAATCTGATAAAATAAAAATTAAACTTCCACAGCATAAGTTACTCAATATCCAGTATTGGGATGCATTCATAATCTTTTAGGCTTCTTCAGATGGCTTGGTTTACGTCTCTGGCTCCATTCTATTCATGCTACATGATTTGTCTTCTTGGCACCTAATGAGTCCACTCCTCTGTTGCTTCTTTTCTTGGTGGTCATCTCAATGTACTGGCTCCTTCACAATGCTGATGTTCTCTGATGCAACTGAGCTGCACATTTACTAGTAGACTCTCCTAGGCTGTATTCAGTATCATATGCCTGCCAAACAGTGCCCAGCCTAAGCCTCTCTATGACCCCTTTATAACTTCGAAATTACTACTAACCAGAGTAACTATAGTATTCACGTTCTGTTGCCAGCACAAGGTATAAACTTGACCACATCTGACACAAAGTTTCTCTGTGCTAACTCTCAGAAACCACTTTCAAATGATTTTACTTCAATGATGCTGGCTTCCTTTTAATCATACCAGATTCTCTAACCAAGCTGATTATTCATTGTCCTAGAAAAAAAGTTATAGTTTAGTATTTCTTGTCTGTTGTGGTCTGACTGGATACTACAATTTTTTCATAAGAATGGCCTAGAAGCATCTTTGTTTCCCTGTGAAACTTCACAAGCAAGATCTTCATCTCCTGTACTGCAGGCAATATCACTCAATGACTTTTCTATCTGAAAGTTCTAAACTACTTCCACAATGCTCCTCAAATCAACATGACCATCTCTGTTAGGTTTGTTTATTGTGGGTAGTAACTTCTGTCTTAGTTAGGGCTTCTACTAATGTTATGAAACACCATAGCCAAGTGCAAATTGAGGAGAAAATTATTTATTTGGTTTACATTTTCCCATCATAGTCCTTCTTAGAAGGATGTCAGGACAAGACTAAGGAGAAACTTGAACAGAGCAGGAACCTAGAGGCAGAAGCTAATGTAATTGTCATGGAGAGGTATTGATTTCTTACTGGAATGCTACCAATGGCTTTGCCAGGTTTTGGGAGGTTACTTTTGGTTTGTTTGTGTGTTTTATAAAACCCAGGACAACCAGTCCACGGATGACACAATCCACAGTGGGCTGACCTGTCTTTCGTACATCACTAATTTTAAGAATGGATTATAGACTTGCCTATTGCCAGAATTTATAGAAACATTTTCTTAACTGGTTCCCAACTCTCAGACCCTCTAGTTTGGTTTCATTTGGCCTAAAACTATTTAACACACAAGATAATAATAGCCTTGTAAAATAATTCAGAAAGATATCTTGCCTTATTTGCAAAATACCTTAGAAGTCTTAGAGTTCATTTTTTTCTTTTTCTTTCTTTCCTTTTTTTTTTTTTTTTTTTGAAGTTCTGGTAAAACAGTATATTTACAACCTACTAACGTTAAAACAAAGTCAAATCATAATTTGAACAAACCCATACCCCATAGTCAAATAGATGCATTATGTAGAAGATTGCTAACCAAGTTTTATATTTTATTAATATGTCAGAATTTTGGCCTTCAGCTCATTTAAGATATTCTTTTTATATTTCTTTCTTTCTTTATTATTATTATTATTATGAACAAAGAAGTTACACTTTCTATCCTTGTATATCCTTATTCAAGGTCCATTCCCCCTCCCACCTCATCAGATCAGTTGTCATAAATTAAGTGTAACAAAATACATTATATTATTGAATGATAAATAAACAAGGAATCACACCCACCATTTGTTCTCTTTCAATACTTGTTGAATGAAGAAACACCAATGACAGTATCTACCCTCCACCCTATTTTTATATTTGAACTTTCACTGGCTTGATTGTAGATGAATTTTCTTAAAACTGTCACTTCAACACAAACTCTGAAGTATCTGACATAAGAGGTTATACCCAAATCTATCGAGTGATCACATACAATATTTAATTAATATTGTTCTCAATATGATTCCAAATAGTTTAATGAGGGCAGCCCTTTGCATTGATGAAGATAGTATCATCTGATATACCAGGCACAGTTCAGTTAAAAAAAAAAACTTTTTATGATACAACACTTTATTTCTCCACACAGTCAAATAATTATAATCGTACCTGGGTCTTTGAAGCAATGCAGGCACAGGAAGGTGTGTTTAGGACTGCATAGTGCTGAACTATAGGGGACTAGTCTATAGCAATCTTTTCAACCATGATCTGTGAACGTTAGCATAATTTGTTGTTATCCAGAAACATGCTGACTCCATTTAATGTCAGTCATACATTTTATACAGTTTCTATTCCTTTCATATATTATAAAGACATTTATATAGCACATAAATGGATTTGCTAGCAGTCTTAGACTACTAGAGCTAATCAAAAGGACCACATTTAAAATAATATTTCCAGTTATTTTTATTCTATGATCTAAAATTAGTAGTTTGTAAAACACTTTGAAATATCTACTATTTATTTATTTTTTCATTTTTCATCCACTACATATGGGAGAGAAGAAAGGGGGCAATTTTTTTTCTCTGTACTAGGTAGGCATCATAAGTTCAGAGACATAGAGTTCCTAAAATAAAAAAAAAATGTTTGCAAGTGGAGATAATATCCACTAAAATTAAGCATGACGTGATAGTGATTTCAAATATAGCCTCCTAGAAAACTAATAAGATTAGGATTATTGTCAAGATCCACCATAAAAACTGATCTCATCTAATTCTAGTTTGAAGGTAGTGTCTATGCCTAAATAATCAGAAGGATGGAGATTGTCTACCTCATATAATGACTGAGTAAGAAATATAGGTTGTGAAAGACACTATGCCCAAAGTTACTTGCAGGTAAAGTTTATTGAGTGTGGTTAAACATATTATTAACCTTTACCTAATCATTGAATTATGCATTAAATTAACTACCCAGATACTTTATTTTCTGATAATGATAATCAAAATAGGCTGTTTCTATCTGGTTTTACTCTCTAATATTTTCATATATACTTTCTACATTAAATAGTGAATGCTAATATTAAATGCCCTAATACTTCCATTTTTGTTTTCTATATCTTTTAGGCATACACATACACACACCAAAAGCAGCATTATTATAATTAGCAATAATAAGAAAAATCTCTAACAATATTCATCAGTAGCAGGTTGATAATTTGTATTGTATTGATAAAGCAGTAAACAATACCAAATAAATATAAAATTAATTGACTGATATTTTTATACTCATGAAATATAAATACCAGCATTAGAAAATGCACATATTTTTTGTCTGCTACATCAAAAGGTAAATCAAGTGAATAAAACTAGAGAAATGACACAAGTGTTTGTTTTTATCTGAATAATACAAGGGTTTTCAGGATATAAATAGATGTGTCTATTTAGGCAATCTATATTAAGAAAAAACAAAAAATGCTAGGATATGCATTTTCCCATAAAAATTATTCTTTTTACTTTGTTAAAGTTAACATACACCAAAATATTAAAGAAAATTGAAGATATTTGTTGATTAATTTTTCATTGTAATATTAATATACACTTTTAGTTAAAAATTATATTTTTCACTGCTCTTACTTAATTTTTGTCATTTTTCCACATCAAGGTTAATATTTGTTTTAAAGTCTAGAAAACTATGGTAGATGATAAAATCATTTTATATCTTAAATTGTAGATCAAAATGCATCATCTTTGATGTTTATTTTACCACATTCTAATCTGTTAATAAAACGATATTTATTGGATTAAATAACTTTCCATGCAAGTAGAAAATAAAATTCTTTGATTGATCTTATATAGCACTGAGAAACTAGAGGTTAATATAGTTGATACAATTTTATCATGTTCATACCACTCCAGTAAATCAAATATGCATATTAGTCTTTGACCTGAAGGTCAAATTTAATTATCTACTTGATTGGATTTGAAATCATCTAAGAAATCCACGTGTATATGAGTCTGTGAAGACTTTACCTGAAAAGAGTGGAGAAAAATGGAGAAGACTTTCATTTGGAGTAGGTAGTTTTTTCAGCACTATTTTAGGTCTATGAATACCTTAAGGAATCTACATTGATGTTCTGTCTCTACATTTTCTCCTTGTTCATGAATGTTTCTATTTGTTGATTCCAATGGCTCTGCAAGCCACTTCTAACATTAAACTTAGCTTCTCTGACCTTATAATGTGTGTGGTACACTAGTGTCACTCTAGGAA
This sequence comes from Sigmodon hispidus, assembly GCA_004025045.1. Classification (NCBI taxonomy): domain Eukaryota; kingdom Metazoa; phylum Chordata; class Mammalia; order Rodentia; family Cricetidae; genus Sigmodon; species Sigmodon hispidus. The sequence continues at coordinate 18,251 of PVIH01019297.1, read as the reverse complement.
TCTATGAAGCATTCAGCATTAGATTGGACTGTTTGCCATCCAGCATCCTGGACTAAGTAGTTACCAGGCACCCAGGCTTTTTAGAATACAGGTAGTTATTTTGGAAGTATTCATTCTAGATGATATAAGCTTATTTAACTAATTTTCTTTTTCTTTCTTTTTTTCTTATCCCACTCAATCATGTTTTCTTTTTATTTCCCCTGGTTCCCCACCTGTGTCTGATCATATTTACTCAGGGGATCTTCCCTATTTCTTCTTCCTAGGGGGAATCTATGGATGTTTCTCTTAACTTCATCCTGGCTGCTGGAGGTGTGTGGATTGTAGCCTGGTTATCACTTGCTTATGTCTAAAATCCATTTGGGAGTGAGTACATACCATGTCTATCTTTCTGGGCTTGTGTTACCTCACTCAGCATGATACTATCCAGATACATCCAGTTACCTGCAATTTCAGGATGTGATTTTTCTGTTGTACACATTTACCACAATTTTTTTATCCATTCTTCAGTTGAGAGGCTGCTATTATGTTTCCAGGTTCTAACTATTACAAATAATGCTTTTAAAACAACAAATATAGTTGAACTAATCCCCTTTGATTAAGAATGTGCATTTCTTGGGCATATGCCCAATAGTAGGATTGCTAGGCTGTTGGGTAGATTTTTTTCTCAGTTTTCTTAAGAAATACTACACTGATTTCTAAAGTTACCGTACAAGTGTTTCTTCCTAGTAGCAATGGAGAGTGTTCATTTTACACCATATTTACAGATTCAACACAATCCTTATCAAAATCCCAACAGAATTACAGAATTCTTCACAGACCTCCAAAGAACAATACTCAGCTTCATGATGACATTTTCTTTTATTATTTTTATTTTATTATTATGAACAAATAAGCCACACTTTCTATCCTTGTATATCCTTATCCAAGGTCCTTTCCCCCTCCCACCACATCAGGTCATTTTTCTTCTCTACAACTCCCCATCCCCTCCCTGGGCAGGTGGCAGGCAGTCCCAAGGTCCCACTGTCCCATTATTGCTTAGTTCAGCCTCCACTCCTGGCAGATCTCTAATATATATTCATTATGTTGGATTCTGTTGAATTCTAGTGAATAGACTTGGAAATCATCATTGCAAATATAACATATTTATATGAAAATTCTGTGAGAGTAAGTTTATGTTACATGAATGATACAGGGCAGTTCATAAGTGATAATGTACTTTATGTTCTCATTTTTATCTTTAAATCATTGGATTATTTATGTAATCACTTTGAACTTGGTGAATAATGTCTTCTGTAATTTTTCCCATCAGGTTTATTTTTAAAATTATTTTGACTGCTTTATTAATATGAAAATATATGAATTAGCAGGACACTGAGTAATGTTTTGATATATGAGGTTTCTTCATGATGCTTTATTCATTCAAAGCATAAAAGTTATAAATTACATATTAAATTACAGTTTTTTTCTTTAACATATATAATAAAAGTGGCTCCCTAAAATAAAAGCAAAAATTTGTCCTGTTTCAAAAAAAACTAAATGCAGTTTTGAAATTAAACATTTACCAACTTTACTAGTAAATGATACAAGACCCTTTCTTCCATGTTTTGAAATGTTCCATGTGTTATTTTTAACTTTAATCATCCTGCTGTGAGAAAAGGTGAAAAGATACCCATTCTGACTTTTTAAAAAAATATTTATAATTTAATTAAAATGTAATTATTGAACTGCTCTCCATTCTGCTACCATACCCATTACCACCTTTCCTCCTTCCTGTCCAAGACCATGGCATTCTCTTCTTCAACTGTTGCTGTTACATTTTTGTATCAAGAAACAAACAAACAAATACAATCGTCTTAGTTCATTTAATGTTTATTTATACATACTGCTGACACTGACACCTTAGCATGAGACAACCATGGTGGGAGCTCATCCCTGGAAAGACTAGTTCTTTCTCTCTTGATTTTTGATAGCTCTCCACCTCAGGGAGAAGCTCCATGAGATTGTCCTACCATTTGGAAGTTAAATAGTAGTGTGTGCTAGGACAAGCCCATAGGATCAAGGCAATTGTCTTAAGCCAGCTGCCAAGGCATGTGCATGACACTTCCTTATGAGCCAGCCAACTTGGAATCTGCTTGAGGGCCCAGAAACAGCAACTGTCTAACAGTCTAATGTTCATGATTGAGTGTAGTTTGCCTGAGGGCCTGGAAATAAGCCTTTCAGAGGTCTTGATCATGCATAACCAATAAGGGCTGAATTCACAACATCACCAGATAAGGACATCAGGACACAGCCTGGGTGATGGGAGAAGGTGTAAAGTTCTCTCCATATTTGAATAAAGATGTTAGTCTTATCTTTGATTTTTACCAGACTCTCAGAGCCTTTCATAGTTGACTGTGAGTTTTCTCATCTCCTCCTGAGGGAATCCTTAGAACCCAGCAACATTGTTGAAATCACTGAAGTTTTGCTTAGAGAGCCATTCTATTGATATTTAATGGATGTAGCTTCTCTGCAATATCTAGAAGTCTCAGTCTTACCTAAGACTCCCTTGTCCCATAGTTCTTTTAATCTTTCCATCACCATTTTTAGATGTGTATAAGGCAAAAGAGATTTATTGTATTGTATTTATTCTCATTGACTGGGAATGTGAAATTTTTATTGTCTTTTGACTGACTGACTCTCTGTGATGGTCTTCTGCTGTAGAAGAAAATTTCTTTGAGCAAAGGCAAGGTCTATAATTTTCTGTGGGTATGAGAATGAATAATTAGGTTTAGTTAAAAATTATACTGTTTTGAAAGTGGCTATAGGAGGATCTCCTTTTTGAGCCACAATCTCAAATAATTAGAATTTGAGACATAATTTTCCTCCTGTTAAATCAAATTTGGATGGCTGCTGATTAACAAAAAGTCTAATTGCCACTATTGTGCATTTAGGGATATTTTGTATGCTAGAAATTGCCATGGTTGATAGACAACCTATCATCAGTGTAGGACCAGTCCACATGAACTTTTAGTACTGGAAGAATGCTTTTGAGGCAGTTGAGTCTCATAACTTCTGCATGTTAAAATCTTTTCAAGCTGTGAGTATCCTTTGAACACCTTTTTTTTTTTTTAAATTTATCTCCTCATAACCTTTAGAAACAACATTCTAGATGCATAGTCATAAGAGAAACTTTATTTTTAGTTTGCTTCAGTTCATATCATTTTCCATCATTTGAAAGTACAAGAATGAAATTACATGCCTTTGTGTAATCAAATCATTTTCCACTGTAAAAATATGCAAGCTTTAAACTCATGATCCTCCTGCCTCTGCCTCCTTTAGCAAATTCTACTGGCTGGTGTGCGCCAACATTGGTGGGAGTGTCAGCCTGTTCAGCCACTCTGGAATGCAGTATGGTGGTTTCTCAGAAAATTGAGAATCAATTTACCTGAGGACCTAGCAATACCACTTCTGGGTGTATACCCTAAAGTTGCACAGTCGCACTCCAAAGGCATTAGCTCAACTATGTTCATAGCAGCATTATTCATAATAGCAAGAACCTGGTAACAACCTAGATGACCCTCAAATGAAGAATGGATTAACCATGGGAAATAACATGGGAAGTAAATATCTGAGTTGTGAAAAAGTTCAGGGAAAGAGTTGAGTATGTTCAAATCACAAAAAAATCTTTCAAACAATTAATAATAGTCTTAAAAAATCCAGATTCATCTTCATGTAACTCATTAGTTTAACAAACATTATTTGTAGAAGCTTCAGTCCTTTCTACACTTTTTACAGTTGTTATTTTTGGCCCATTACAATTTTGGTGACAAAAAAAATGCACACTGGAAAAAAAGACAGCATCTTTAAAATGGTCAGTCTTGCTGCACAGATACAAACATATCAGTGTGCACAAAAATCAACTGCAAAAATTAAAGATCTCGATGTCAAACCAGATATGATGAAACTTATGAAAAAAAAGAGAGGCATGCTTTTGATCTGATTGGCACAGAAATAGACTTTTTGTACAATACATCAATACTGCTGGCACGAATTTTAATAATTAATGAAGAGGACCTTAGTAAAAGCTTCTTTAAGTTAAAGAATTTAACTTCAGACAAAAAATGGCATCCTACAGAATATGAAATGATTTTTTCTACCAATTCCACAATTAATGGAGAACTAAGAAAAATATATAATGAACTTAAAAGTCACTTATTTAAAAAATAGTCCAGTTTTAAAAATTAGATACTTATCTAGAGAATTTTAAACAGACAACACTCAAATGACTGAGAAATGCTTAAAGAAATGTTCAACATCATTAGACATCAGGCTAATGCAAATCAAAAGTACTTTGAGATTCCATCTTATAAAATCAGAATGGCTAAGATCAATAATACAAATGACAATTCATGCTTATAATGACATGGAATAAGAGGAGACTGCCTATTTCTTGTGGAAGATAAACTCTTACAACCACTATGGAAATCAATATGGCATTCATTGAGAGAATTGAGATTAAATTTACCTTAAAATCTAGCTATATCACTCTTGGGCAGTACCCAGAGCACTTCATCCTACCACAAGGTTACTTATCCAAACATTTTCATTGCTGCTTCATTCTATTTCTAATATGCAGAAACTGAAAATATTCTAAATACCCCTTAACAGAAGAATGGATACAGAAAGTGTGGTAATTTCACACAATGAAACATTACTCAGTTGTTTAACAAATGACATTATGAAATTTTCAGTCAAATGATACCCGAAGTGAATTAACAGAGCCCTAGAAGTATAAATATAGCATACATTCACTTATAAGTAGATATTATTTATTGAATAAATGATAACCAACCTACAATAGACCCAGAGGGATTAAGTATAGAGGTAAAGAATAAGGATAACATATGAATCTCCCTGGTAAGGAGAAATTAAATAGATTTTGGAGTGATGTGTGGGCAGTGATAGGATTGAAACAGAATGATCAGGTAGAGAGGATGTGGAGATAAAGGACTGAAGAAGAGAATACAGTGAGAAATAGCTGGAACTTTGGGAAATTAGAAATCTAATACAGTAAAAACTTCCTAAAATACATGAAGGCAATCCTAATGATGTCTCCTAATAATGAGGAACACAGAGTCTTAACAAGCCACCTCTTGTCACCAAATGAGGCTTTCAGTAGACAGACTTGGTTGCATTCAATTGATTTGCTGATGAAGAAATCCCATGAATATCTATAAGCAACCTAAGCTTTTGCCAAGACAATGGGGTGCTCTCATTCATATTATCTTTTAAGTCCTTGAAAATATTTATAAACTTTTATGCAGTGTTTGCCTTATACATCAGTGAAGATTTTTGTGTTTTTATTTGTTTGTTTGTTGTTTATTTTATTCAGGGATGTCACTATGCGGTGCTGCTGTCCTGAGAAAGCATATTGTCTCAGTTATTTATGTTTCTTGTGATTTTATGATATAATCTGGAGTCATGTAGCCATGTTGTAGACTCCACCTAACCATGGAGCTAAGTGGTTAGTGGATGGATGATATTCAGATAGGAATTCATATTGGCTTTGAGGTCCTCTAACTGGGTTTCCATATTGAATTACACATAATACTGGTTCAGCATGGTAGATAGAGTGGATTATAGGCAGAGAGGTGTGATTAGGAGTTCTGGTGGCTCTTTCCTGAGCTTTAGTTTCAACTACTTATTTATTATGCTATTATGTTAAAAAAAAACCTATTGTTGTTTCATTCAGGTACCAGAGAATCCATTTTATGTTTTAAGCTGTATCCTGGTTATCTCCATTGACTTAACAGAAAAAGCAATGGTAAATAAATTTCTGCTTTAGAAAACAACATACATGTTATTTATTGATCCATTGGATATTTTATAATGTATATAGCAAACAATAAAGAAACAAATGAAAATCATATGTCTTATTTAAAAAGCTATTGTGGGTTGTGAAATAAATCTAAGAGTTAGAAAGTATGCATTTATCTTACTTTAGACTAAGTTAGAGTAGGCCATTGTACAAGGTAAACATATGCAACATTAAAGTGTGTGCTCATTTCTTCATAAACTCATTCTAATTATAACTCCTGACACTTGTGAGCTTAATACAGAGAGCAGCTGAGTAGACAGTCAAATGCTAGCTGAAGTAATCTGGGACTCCAATGTAAGTGACTGGCAACAGTTTAATAAGCTCAGAAAGAGCACATATATAAACCATATGCTTAGTTTGAAATATTGCACATCAAAGGACTTCTTATTTTTTCTTGTCACTGTAGAACTATCTTTAATACAGTCTAGAAATTGGTTTACAGACTTTTCTTATATCCAGAGACATGAGAACATAGATTCTGACCATGTGGTTGCTTATAGCTGTAGCTCTTTTCCTGCCATAGGTGATTTAGCAGGCTTTGCATAGAGAGAGTCAAGACGTTTATGGTCTGTGTTTAGAAATGGCCATTTGGAACAGTTTAAATGAGAGAAACATTTGTTTTGGGGAAACCTTGACTCTTTTTATATTTTGTGTTGTTTCCAGCTGGCTAGTGCCTTTCATATGCTACAAATCAGGTGCCTATCTACATGAAAACCAAAATATCAGGAAATAGATAGAGATAAAAATTTAGTATTTTATATTATTAAATGTCAAAGCTCTACTAAACACAAGAACAATTTAGGTTGAAAATGATGTGTAAATTAGTCAGCATTTGTGTGATGTAAAAAAAATACAGATGTTGCTGTAAATCTTATAGCTAAAGTGTCATATTGTTCTCAAGTCGCATGTGGTTTTCTTTAATAGAGAAATCACTTATTATGCATCAATGTTTTGCAATTGTTATTTTCAAATACTTATTGTTTAAGAGCTTGCAGAAGTGAGAGTCTTTGAAGGCTTAAGTATACATACATATACATAAAATGACACATTCATTATTAACTGGAGTCTAAGGAAAGCTTTATACTTTTCTCCATTAAAGATATTACATAAGTAATGAATAATAATGACAGTGTTTCTGGATTATTAACATCTAACTTTACTGAACATGGATTATATTTAAGTCTTTTACATAGCACCAAAGTCCTAGAAATCAGGTTGCTTCTGTGTTTAGATTTTAAATTTGGGTAAATTTTTAAATCTTAATTCATTTTGATTACATTAAGTAGAATTGACAGTTTATAATAAGTAACTTATTTGGTTGAGCATGATTAAGTAAATATATACATCCAATAGTTTTGGGAAATCACTTGGCATATAATGCCTGGAGCCAATCATAATAAACACTCAATATACTATTTAGTAAAGGTTACCTGATGTTGCTAATATTAAAGTTAAGCCTCCTGCAAAGCATGCACAAACAATCTCGATGATAATGTCAATATAATGAAGTTAATTATTGTCAATAGTAAATTATGCTTTCTAGTTCATCAGAGATTTTAAGTGATAGAACAGGAGAATGTGCTATCATCTGAGGTCTTTCCAAAAAGCAAACATCTTCATTTCTCTCCAGTTTGTTTAAGTAGACAAGTGTTTTAAGTAAGGAATTACTGAGATACTATAATCAAAGACTAAAAATACAATGTGCTACCTAAATACTTCCTAAGGATGGGAATGTTAATAACTTAAAAATAATAGGTTAAAATTGATAAGTCAGAAAAAGGTTATTGGAATTCTTTGTGTGAAGAATAAAAATATACTATATAACACTCAGTGCCCCAGGCAAGATCAGAGAAGTAGAATCCAGTTTAGTGTGACACAATTTTAAATAAAATCACTGAAAATGATGTCTAGCAGTGTTTGTTCAATAAGCAGTTTATATATTCTAGTTAACCAAATATATTTGACACAGAAACCTATGGTTACTGATAAACATATCAAATTTATTTACACTCTTCATTTGAATTACCAAACAAATATCAAATAAGTTCATTGTTGAAGTATTGGAAATTGCAGCTGAGGTAGAAAACTAATTAAGGCAATATCTTAAATATGATGTATAATATAAAGTTTTACATCATCAAAGTGTTGGTCTACAAATTTAATTTTTGAAAAATCTATGAGGAAAATAAACCAAAATATCCAAAAATCTGAGATCTTTCAAAATAATCCCACTGGCTTACCCTCAATATAAAATTACAAATTGTCTAACTGCCTAAGCTAAATATCAATATAATAAATATTCTGGTATATTATTTTACCTTTTACTATTTTCAAATTATAACTTTATTGCACTTAAGGTGTGATAGGGTAGAAGAAAAAAATATACAGAGGGATAACTAACACTAAAGGACTCCAGCCATATAAAAAACTACTATTGTAGAAGCTTCCTAAAATACATGTATATATAAAAGTAATATACATTTACTATGTATTAAGGAGTCATATAGTAACAAGATTTGATATGCTAAAAAATAAAACTCCCAATATCATGAATGGTTTACAGTGTTTTGAGTTGTTGGCAAGAAGGGTGCCATGGATCTCATTTCCACAAACATTAAAGGCTATTGCTAATGTTTCTGGTTATGCTTCAAAAATCTGATGGTAAGGATTTAGTACTGAAATAACTATATTCTTAAAGAACATGAACAAATCAATCAGACAATCACCTGGAAGATTCTTTCCTACTGACAAGCACACATACTACTAGAGAGTGCTGCACAATGTCTAGCAAGTTGAAAAGTAATTAACAGTCTCACGCAGCTAAGAATTACTCAAGCCATAAGGAAACTATGTGAAAGATATGCATATGCCCTACAGGAAATCCTACTACTATTATTCTGCTAAATGAACATAGAAATACAATGACTCCTAATGACAAATTACTATAGCTATAAATCAGTGTATTTCTATAAACTTTCAGAAAGGGTTTTATTACAGGAGCTGGTAAGTAACACAAAAACTCACAGTGAACAATGTGTAGATAGTGAGAAAATTTAGAGCACTTATTAATAAATGGAATTCTTTATCACACCTCTTTTCTCAAGTAGAAGTAACTATATGAGAGAAGAGGCAGAAATGTTATTTCAACCCTAGTTAAAAATCTATGTGCCATTGATAGCTGCTGTAAGAGGTAAAATCAATTTTGTTAATGGAATGATACTGGTAATATTAGCCACACTTCAGGGAGGCCCAGTGTGTAGAACAATATAAATTGGATTGTGTGTTTGTGTGCATACATACACCTTATTTATTTATTTTTATTTACAAGAGTGTTCTATATATTTTGCTATATTTTATATCCCCCAACACTTCACAGATATGCCCTATTTCCTTACACAGTCAACTTCATTCTCTGTGTGTGTGTTTCTCCATAAATGAAAAAAGCTTAGATAAAATCTAACAAAACAAAACAAATGAATAAAATATACAGGTTTTATTTTTGCTTTTTTTCTATTGACCATCTACTTCTAGGCATATGGCATACCTTGCAGTGTGATTAATATACAAAGCAACATTGTGACACCATTGAAGAGAAATGATTTTCCTTTTGTGAGAAAGTATCAATTGTAAATAGTCTTTTGGCTAGAAGCAGAACACTGTACTTTTGCTCTCAATTCTGGGGCTCCATCTGGCTTGAAATTGGAGAGGTGATACACATTTCCACCTTCTCTCTGAATTAATATGTAGCTTGAAATTTTCAATATGTGTGATGTAATTTGAATAACCACTACAGTTATGTACCTAGTAAAGTACCAAGAAGAAGAATGGGTTCGTCCATGGAAAGAGAAATAGAATAAGGTATTATGGAAAGAGAGAGAAATCACAATAAGTTTACATGGGTAGGGAATAGGATAGCAGGGTGAAGGCAAATAGAAAATGTACAAATAACACTAAAACCTCTTTGAAAAACCATATGGAAATCTACCACCATAGAAGTTTCAGAGAGAGAGAGAGAGGATTTAAATTGAGTCACTATACAATAAAGAGAAAATGCCTCAACTATATAGCATAGAGCACTAAGTAAAAACTCCAGAGCCAGAAATGGATAACAACTTGCTCAGTCGTCACTGTCCAAGTAGATCCCATTAACCTCCTTCAGTGATCACAGGCTACTGAAAAGACCTTTAGTTGTTCTTTACAACATGATGGCAAAGCCCTCTGGTTCATTTGGAAAGCATTATCAGCCAGGTGACATAATTGTGTGTGTGTGTGTGTGTGTGTGTGTGTATGTATATATACATATGTGGGTATTAATTACAATTATTGTGTATTTGTGTCTTGTGTGTAATTTTATTTAATTTTATTTCCATATAAAGTAATATATTTTCTAGCGTTTTTTACACAATTTTGATATTATTTGTTTCTGTCCCCTCTTCTCCTTTTTGATGTCTCTCCCTCACCCTCCAAAGGTAGAACACCTTTCTTCATTTTTTCATTTCCTGTCATACTACCTTCAAATTCTGCTTTTCCTAATCCAAAGATTCATAACAAATATAGACCCTTTATTCTTTCCTGGTTTTTTGATTTGATTTTTTTTAAATATTATATACTCAAACATAAGGATTTGAAGGTAGAAATCCTGGACAGGAAAAACAAAACAAAACATAAAACAATTGTCCTTCTTGTATGAAATATCTACCTAAATAATCTTTTTTATGTTTATTAATTTATCTGCAAGTTTCTTTATTACAATTTTTGTTCCAGAGGAATAGCATTCTATAGTGTTTATTTCCCAGGTTCTTACTCTCCATTCATCAGTTTAAGGCCATCATAGTTGTTTCCATTTCCTAGCTATTGTGAATGGAGCAGCAAAAGACATTGATTAGTAAGTGTCTATGCAGTATCATGTGGAGTCATTTGGAAATGCACAAAATCTAGCATAGGTTGAAAATAATATACACATATTTTTATATTTTATTGAAGATTAAAAATAATGAATTTCAGAGTAGGCACATATGTTTGCATTTCTATCAACAATTAATGACCAAAAAAAGTTCCCTTTCCCACAACCTTGCCAACGTGTCTTGTCAGTTGTCTTGATGACTTTATCCATAATTAGAGGGTAAAATGCAATTTCTGAGGGGTTTTTTCATCTTTAATTGTCAATGGCTAAAGAAGATAAAAATTATATGAGTTATTGGTTAGCCTTTTTGTTATCTATATTGAGAATTTTCTATTTAAATATTGTAAGCATTTTTCAGGGGTTATGTTTTTTGACTTTGAGTTTTTCTATATTGTGGACATTAATCTTCTGTCAGATATTTATCTCACAAAATTTTTTTATAAGTCTGTAGGATTCGTCTTTATTTAATTGACTTTTTTCTTAACCTACATGTAAAGATTTTAGTTTCAAGATTCTTTTCTGTTTAATAGTCATTTTTAATTCCCTAGCAAATGGAAGCATATTCTGAAAAGTCATTTTTTATACTTATGACTCATTGAGTATTGCATGTTTCCTCTACCAATTTTAGTATGGTGTGTTTCAAATAGAGATTTTTAATCTATTTGGATTTCAATATTGTTCAAGATGATCCATAGGGGTCTAATTCCATGCATGTATTTTGGAACATGAATTTAGAATTATTTATTGAAGCTGATATATTTTCTTCAGTGTGTATTTATTTTACCTTATTTCAGGCATTTAATGACTATATCTTTCTGTACACATGTTTAATTTTTCTATTTTATTCCATTGGTTTACATGTCTGTTTTGGTGCCAGTACTAAAACCCCTAATCCTGAACAGATACCACACTTTTTTTAGTGAAGCTTTTTAAAAATTATTAATTTATTTTTTAAGGAATAAACGTGATTGACAAAATCTTAACCAAATTAAACAAACAAAGGGAAGACCTACTTCAATAAAACTAGAAAGTAAAAGCAAACAATATAACAGATATGAATGAAATTCCAGAAAATAATAAGGACATGCATTATAAATTTGTTTCAATAAATTGAAGAATTGGAAAAAACTGGTTAGTTTTTAGATAGCAAAATTAAACCTTAATTCAATGAATGATTTTAACAACTGTATTCTTTGTAACTGGCTTGAAATACAAATAAGATACTCCATACTAAAAATAAAAAACAGCAATAACAAAAACAATCACAAGAAAATATGTACTTTCTACAGAATTCTACTATAACTTAAAACACTAAGACAAATACATAACATATAATTCCATAAAACTTAAAAAGTTACAAAGCCAATGAAACCATGATATTAATCATAGTATTTCATTATATATATATATACACATATATATATGTATTATTTGGTGTTATTATATCATGCACCCCATCAAACTTAGATATCAGACGTCTCAGAATCATAACCACTCTTATGATCTCCCCATTTACAAAACCACTCATTCATGCTGTTCATTTGCTTACTGTAGCATAATTAAACACCCTGAGGCCAGACTCATAGAGAAAACAAGTCTTTCCTGACCCATACCCCTGCCAGAGGAAATCCATGTAAAAGTGAGGCATTGTATCATTTAGCTATGTTCTAGCTTTGAGTTCTTGTGTACAATGACATCTATCTCTTTTTATTTTTTTTAAAGTCCATTAATGAGTGAGTACATCCCCTACTTATCTTTCTGGGATTGTGATACCTTGCTCAGGAGGTTATTCCTCATATCCATCCATTTGCCTGCAAATATTAGAATATCATTTTTTCTTACTGATAAGTAGTCCTCCATTGTGTAGATGTACCACAGCTTGTTAATCCATCCTTCTTTTGAGGGGCATCTAAGTTGTTTCTGGGTACTTCCTACTATGAATAATGCTCCTATGAACATAGCTGTGCAAATGCTTTGCAGCGTGAATGTGCAACTTTAAGGTATATGCCTAAAAGTGGTATTGCTGAATCCTTGGAGAGATTTATTCCCAGTTTTCTGAGAAACTGCCATTCTGCATTCCAGAGTGGCTGAACAAGTCTACACTCCTACCAACAATGGAGGAGTGTTCCCCTTGTTCCACATCCTCTCCAGCATAGGCTGTCATCTGTGTTTTTGATCTCAGCCATTATGACAGATGTAAGGTGGTATATCAAAGTTGGTTTGATTTGCATTTCTCTGATGGCTAAAGATGTTGAACACTTTTTCAAGTGTTGTTCAGCCATTTGTAATTTTTCTGCTGAGAATTCCCTCTTTAGTTCTGAACCCCTTTTTTAATTGGTTTATGAAGAGTTTGGGGCTCTAGTTTCTTGAATTCTCTATATATTTTAGAGATCAATCCTCTGTCGCTTGTAGGGTTGGAAAATATCTTTGCCCATTCTGTAGGCTGTCGTTTTGTCTTATTGACTGTGTCCTTGGCTTTACAGAAGCTTTTCAGTTTCAGGAAGTCCCACTTATTGATTGTTGTTCTTAGTGTCTTGCTACTGGTGTTATATTTAGGAAGTGGCCACCTGTGCCAAGTCATTGGAGGGTATTTCCTACTTTCTTTTCTATCAAGTTCAGTGTAGCTGGGTTTATGTTGAGGTCTTTGATCCACTTGGATTTAAGTTTTGTGCAAGGTGATAGGTTTGGATCTATTTTCATTTTTCTATACACTACCATCCAGTTAAGCCAACACCATTTGTTGAAGATACTATCTTTCTTCAACTCAATATTTTTGGCCTCTTTGTCAAAAATCAAGTGTTCATAGGTGTGTGAGTTAATGTATGGTTCTTCAATTTGATTCCATTAATCCACAAGTCTGTTTTTATGGCAGTACCAAGCTGTTTTTATTACTGTGGCTCTATAGTATAATTTGAAGTCAGGGATGGTAATGCCTTCTGAGGTTCTTTTGTTGAGAATAATTGTTTTGGCAATCCTGGCTTTCCTGTTATTCCAAATAAAATTTAGTACTATTCTTTCATGGTCTGTAAAAAATTGTGTTGAGATTTTGATGGGAATTGCATTGAATCTGTAGATTACTTTTGTTAAGATTGCCATTTTCACTATGTTGATCCAACCTATCCAGGAGCATGGGAGATCTTTCCATTTCTTATATACTCTTCAATTTCCTTCTTCAGTGATTTAAAATTTGTGTCAAAAAGTTCTGATACTTCTTTGATTATAGTTACACCAAGGTATATCATGCTGATTGCGCTATTAAAAAAGGTGATTTTTCCCTTTTTTCTTTTTAGCCCTTTTATCTTTAGTGTATAAGAGGGCTACTGATTTCTTTGTGTTAATATTGTATTCTGCAATATTACTGAAGGTGTTTATCATTGTAGAAGTTCCCTGGTTGAATTTTGTGGGTTGCTTATGTATATAATCATGTCATCTGCAAATAGAGATATTTTTACCTCTTCTTTTCCAATTTGTATACCCTTAATTTCTTTCGTTTTCTTATTGTTTTAGCTAAAACTTTAAGAACTATTTGAATAGTTAAGGGGAGAGGGGACACCCTTGTCTAGTTCCTGATTTTAATGGGATTTTGAGTTTTTCTACATTTAGTTTTATGTTGGTGTCACCATTTTGTAAATTGTCTTTATTATATTTAGGTATTTTTCCTCTATTCCTGATTTCTCTAGAACTTGTATCACAAAGGAATGTTGAATTTTATCAAAGGCTTTTCAGCATCTAAGGAAATAATCATGTGTTTTTTTCCTTTAGTTTCTTTGTATGACGGATGACATTTATATTTTTCTGTATGTGAAACCATCCCTGCATTTCTGGAATGATGCCTACTTGGTCATGGTGAATAACTTTTTTATATGTTGTTGGATTCAGTTTGATAGAATTTTGTTGAGGGACATTGGTCTGTAATTCTCTTTCTTTGTTGCCTCTTTGAGTGGCTTGTGTATCAGGGTTATTATGGCCTCCTAAAAAGAGTTTGGCAATATTCCTTTGGTTTCTACTGTATGGAACAGTTTGAGGAGTATTGGTATTATCTCTTCTATGTCTGGTGAAAGACTGCACTGGAACCACTCTTTTAAAACAGGATTCAGCTTACTGTAATGGATATAACCTGAAACTCTCTCTTCTGTAGTGTGGCTTTTATAACTTCGGAAAGTTCTATGTAGGCTTCCACTTGAAGGAAGCACCAAATATGCCTATGTCTATTATACTGCAATGAAAAGACCCCATAACCAAGGCATCTTTTTTTTTCTTACTTTTAGTTGAAACAAGTTCAATTTATTGAGGAGGGTGAAAACATTAATTACCTTTTTCCCAGTCAGGGACAATAGCTTTGCTTTGTTGGCACCTCTTGCTGTGGCATAGTCATTGCTCGCTGGTCCAGGTCATCTCACATCAGTACTCTGCCTTTGCTGCCAAGACTCCCAGGTTGGCTTATGAGGAAGTGTTCACTCATGTGGACCTCATAGCTTTGAGGAAGTACTATGAGCACATGCTTTAAGGCACAAGTTATAACTAGTTTGAACTGAGTGAGGCCAGATTGGCCCCCAGGTCGTTAGAAGCTTCTAAGTTTATATATCCCACACTATCATGTAGCTCACTTGATGTCTTTATCTTGCATAGAGGCTATCTAAACAAGCACAGTCTTCATTATGATGTGTATTTCAGCTCAGGTTCCACATCACTAAAGGTCAAATAGTGTTATTCCTTGGTGACTGAGCATTTAAGTATATGAGCCTATAGGTGGCCACTCTTAATTGAATTACAAAATTCCACTTCCTTTGGCTTATAGGCATATCATAATGCAAAAATGCATTCAGTCTAACTTTAATATTCCCAAAAATTGGGCACAATTTCAACACTGTTTAAAACCAAAGCTGCAAACCACAACCACTGAACAGCTTGGGATCAGAAATACCTTGGACTAACGCCTTGGATCCCACTCCCCCAGAGGAACACTTGACTCAGTCTGAAAACTGGATTTGCCAGGAGTGGAGGCTGATCTAAGCAATGTTGGGAACTTGGGACCTTGGGACTGCCTGCCCATGGGGGGTATGGGGAGTTGTGGAGAAGAGAGAATGACCTCATGTGGTGGGAGAGGGAAGGGACCTTGATAAGGATATACAAGGATAGGAAATGTGAATTCTCTATTCATAATAATAAAAAAGGAAAAAAAAAAAAAAACAAACCAGAACAAAAAAAAAGTCAAAAGTTTAAAATTTCTTTGAGACTCATGACAAGCTCTTAAATGTACCTCCCTGTATTATCAAATTAAAAAGTAGATCATATTTTTAGGTTTGTTTCATTTTATAAAAAAATTTTGTTTTCATATAATGTATCATAATTATAGTTCTTCTTTCTGCTATCCTACCCAGCTCCATCCCATCTCATTATCATACAAATTATAACATTTTTATTTCTCATTAGAATACAAAGATGCTTCTATAGAAAAATAAAATTATATGAGATAAAATAAAAATATAGTATGTTAAGACAAAAATTAATACATTGGAATTGATAAAAACAAGCAAGACACATACATACATACAAATAAACATACACAAAATGAAAAGAGCTCAAGATTACATACAAGAAACAGAGACCCACTTCTTAAACTCAGAATACCATAAGAATTAGAAGCCATAAAATATGTGCAAAAATCTATAGGAAAAAAATAGAAATGATTATTTTGCTTATTATAAACCATAAAATAAACTAACATTTTTTAAAAAAGAAAAATCTTTGATAAAGCATTTTGAAATAATTTTTAAAAGTAAAAATTACTTTACTCAATTTTTTTCCCACTGTGATTCATTGGAATAAGTATGGGCAAATGGAGAGATAAACTTTGAAGACTGAAAGGTCACTCTATACCATTGACAATCCTACACTGCTCATTTGGGTATTTACTGTTACTTGGCCCTTATTAAATATTCTTCTATTTTGTAAGCTTTTATTTTTATTTAAGATTTTTTTCTTGATACCAACCACAGTTTTTCTTCCTATGCTTCCACCAGACCCATCCTCCCTGCTTAACCCATCTAAGACCCATCTTCTTTATCAGAAGTGTAAGGCTTCCTCCCCTGGGGTGGCAGCAAAGCTGGAAAGGTATACACCTAGTTTCAGGTCAGGAGCTGGGGTTGCTTCTATGCTCAGGGTCCTGCTAATTCCTCTTGAAGGAAGAGGCAAATATGGCACAGAGGAAAAGACACAGGCTCCAGAAACAAGTGGAAATAAGCAAGTTCAACTTTATTCTAGGAGAGAAAACCTTAAATACTTTTGTTTTCCCAGACCGTTTCCCCTGCCAGAATAGAGAGAGGGCTTCAATTTGCTGGTATCTGCATCTGAGGTCAGTGGTCTCTCTCTAATCTAGGAATGTCATATCCATATTCTACCCTCAAGGCACCTAAGCTCATGCCCTAGGTTGGCTTTTTCAGAAATGCTTAAATAGCATGTGTTTTAAGGCACTAAGTATCACCAGTTTTCACTGGCTGAAGCCAGGCTGGTCTCCAGGCCTCTTACAAACCCACACAGGGGCCAAGTCCCTCTGCCCCTGCATCAAGGCTGAGGAAGCCATCCCACCATAGGTAACAGGCTCCAAAAAGCCAGCTCATGCGCCAGGAATAGATTCTGATTTTACTGTCAAGAACCCCTCAAAAAGTTCAATCTACACAGCTTTCTTCCACATGCAGGCTTCCCAGCTTTTAGACTAATGTTCTTAAGTCCCACCTGGCTTGGTTCAATTATCTCTGTTGATTTCCACAACATCATCTTTACCCCACTCTGCTCATGTAATCTGTACTGCCTCTCTTCAACTGGACTCCTGGAGCTTGGCCTGGTGCTTGAATGTGGATCTCTGTACCTGCTGCCATCACTTCCTGGATGAAGGCTCTGTGGTGACAGTTAGGGTACAGGGAGGGCTTCCTCTGCAATAAGACTGGCGGATATCCTGTCATCAACATAACATTTTGAGAGATAGAAATAACGAAGATGCCTATGAGTTCATTTTCTTTTGTCTATGTCTTTCTGGGTATACAGCATGCCCTGAGCAATTTGATTTCCCAGTGCTACTCTTCTAAGAAACAATATTTTTCAAGTAATTATTAATTGAAAATTGCTTCTGTTAGGCATGGGGACATATGTCATTTTAGTTCTAGAGATATATCTCAAATAGACACCTATAGGCTCCATATATGTTTGCTTAGCTTCTATGAGTTCATTTATGCATTGATCCTGTGGATATATACATATATATGTATATGTATATGTATATGTATATGTATATGTATATATATATATATATATATATATATATATATATATATATATATATAGCCTTGTTTCTTTAATGTTCTCCAACTCCTCTGGATTTTGCACTGCCTTCACCTTTTATTTTTTAAATTCTCTGAGCTCAGAGATGAAGGATAAAAGCAACATCTTCTGTGTAGGGATAAAAGTTTCAAGTTCTCTTATTCTCTGTATTAT
>PVIH01019296.1:0-35818 GCA_004025045.1 Sigmodon hispidus | reverse complement strand
GGCACAAGGCACACATGTGGTGCACAGGCATACGTGTACATACACCCACTCACATATACACACACACATACATATACACACTGGCTTGTCCTGTAGTTAGTGAACTCGGCTAGCTCTGGAAACCGTGGCCATTTCTGAGTCATTTCTCGGTCACAGACTCTTAGCCTGTGTTCACACCTGCATGGTAGATGTCTGAGGTGGTTATTTGTGTCTTGGTGCATCTCTGGCCCTCCACTAGCTTCGAGCCCCATAAGAGCAGGAAGTGTGGCTTTTCCCGTTGCTGTTGAATCCCAAGCTTAGGGCTTTGCCTGTGTAGAGATGCTCTGTGTGTCCTGGAGGAGAAAGCAAATTAGTTAATCACCTGCTACTAAGCATGCGCACCTCTTTGGGAGCACCCTGGGCCCCAAAGGACAGAATCCTAGAGTCCTCCAGTGATTAACTGGGGGACAACTGGAATGACCCGGGGATTCTGCTCCGAGCCACAACTCCTCTAACCAGAACGGTCTGGTTCCCTATGAAAGTCCCATGCAGCCGAGTCCCATGGTTTAGTTTGTGTGAGAGTTTATTAGTAACTTGATGGTAGCCTGGCGTTAGGGTATCTTTCAAAGACTTCATTTCACAGTTTCTGTCATTGGCCTCAGGAGTCTCATGCTTCCTTTAGCTTCTTTCCAAGGGTGGTTTTAAATTCTGAGAGCATTCTCAGGCCAGGGCTTTAATTTCCCTGCCGGCTCCTTCTGTGACTAGCTCTGTGAGACTGTTGTTCCCATGCGTCCCTGGCAAATGGTAGAGGCTCCCCCCCCCCCAGTTTTCAGCATAAACAGCTTACTATTCCCAGGTCTCGAGTGCTGTCCAGACACTGTGCGGGCTCCCCAGCGGCCATTCCTGGACCTCTCTCTGTGTTCTCTTGTAGGATGTTCCTTACACTTCACATAAATGACATCAAGATGGGCTATGTCTATTCCTACAGACCATTTTATAGTCCCCTAATGTCCGCTGCCTGACTGAAATTTCAGTATATTATTAATTTGTCTTGATTTCCTAACGTGAAAGTTGATGGGTGATAGAGCTGACTTGGCCGGTCCCAGGACCTCCCCATGGCCCCATGGCCAATCTCTGTGCATTCCCTGTCCCAGGACTTTAGCTTTGAGGTGGAGCTTGGGCAGGAGCCTTCCCATCATCATCTTCTGACCTGCAGTGGGACCACTTCCTTAACCTGGGTCATGATGACCGGCCCCTCCCATGACATCCTAGGGACTGATGGTCTCCATGGGCCTTGTCCTTTACCTATGGAACTCTGTCTTCCCATCACTACTTCAGTGAAGCCATCTAAAGACGCCTTGTTCAGCTCTACCTTTTTATACTGTTTGCTTATTTTAGTCAGACTTTGGCAGGAATCCTTCCAAACAGGGCCCAGGGGAAAGGTGGCCACTGGAACACATTTCAGCCTGTGCTTTGGGCCCAAGATTGTTTCTATTTTTATTTTGTTTGGAGTTTTTGTTAACATCAGGGCAAAGATTAAGCACTTACTTATCTGGTAATGGTGAGAGGCCCTTAGATCCCTCGCCTGTGGCCAGGAGACCCTGCTTAATACTGTTAACCTTGCTCTCTCCTGGGAGATAAGATCTAGCTGT
This sequence comes from Sigmodon hispidus, assembly GCA_004025045.1. Taxonomy (NCBI): domain Eukaryota; kingdom Metazoa; phylum Chordata; class Mammalia; order Rodentia; family Cricetidae; genus Sigmodon; species Sigmodon hispidus. Next base: position 34,187 of record PVIH01019296.1, on the reverse strand, counting down.
TAAATTTGGCTTCTGCAGAGGAGGCCCTGGCTTCCACTTGATCAGAGAGAAGGAAAAGGAGAAAGATAAATCCCACCCTTGGCTAAATTTTGAAAAGAGAATAGTAGTCTAATTTATGGAGGTTGTTTTGTTTTGTTTTAAACTAACTTTATGTCATAATTTCTTAGCTGCCAAAAGACGTAATCCTACCTCAACTTCGCCTTGGCAACCTGCTTTTGGCACCGAGCACAGCTCTGTCATTGCTCTGCATTATTTTAGCAGTAATCTTTAAGAAGGTGAGAAACGATTATTGCTTTTTAGCACAGTTGACATGATATTGGCACAGAGCAGAGCCTGGAGCTTCAAACAGCCTGATGGCCAAGCACCAACCTAAACACCACTAGGTAGAGCCATGAGGTCAGGGCTGCCACGGGGAGAAAGAAGATCCAATATTATCTAGCGCTCTCTCTCTCTCTCTCTCTCTCTCTCTCTCTTTCTCTGTCTCTCTCTCTCACTCACTCAGTATCCCTTATCCTCTGAGTTGTAGCTGTAGGTTTTGGCTCGGATCCTGACAGTCAGGATTTAGTGTTTTGACCAGCTGTGATCTGATAATGTTCCTCAGAGGAAGCATTTGCAGGAAGGGAAAACTTACCTGAGGCTGAGAGCTGCAGTGCTCCTGCTATTCCACGGCAAGCCACCCTCACCACCACCACCCCACCCCCCCACCCCACACCCCACCTCCCGCAACGTAGACAGATTCAACTTTCCTTGGTGAATCTGAGAGAATGGGAGGAATTATTCTGAAATAAGGGCAGCCCGGCTTCATGACTCCCTTGCTGTGGTAACTTTCCATGGTTTTTCTTTGACCCACTCTTTCTCTTCTCTGTATTTTCTGTGGCTTCGTGACACAGTTGACTCCTTCCCATAATTCATGAGAGAATGCCTCACAGCCTATGGAGCTCTAGGAAGAAAAGACATGGAGTTGCTACCTACTCTATGGCCTAAACATGCTCCCCTGATTCTCACCTCCTCCTCTGGGGGAACCAGAGCAAATGTCCTATGGAGGTAACACATGCAGGCTTCGGTCAGTCTCAGGTTTCTACCCAGAGGCCCTGTGACCTTGGTCAAGTTCCTGACTTCCATGCTGCAACCCTCATATGTAAATGGAGATGCTGATTGTTTTGTGACATTGATACATTGGACTGTGTAAAGATACTAACAGGGTGCTTACCACATAGCATTTTACAGATGTTAGCTTTATTTTTTTTTTAAAACTTTATTTATTTATTTATTTGCCTTGGTGTTTGCCTGGAACTGGGACTACAGACAGTTGTTAGCTGCCATGTGGGTGCTGGGAATCAAACCCGGGTCCTGTGGAAGAGCAGACAGTGCTCTTAACCGCTGAGCCATCTCTCCAGCCCCGATGTTAGCTTTATAAATAATAACTTGGTGCCTGCTTGTTGTACCCAATTTTTTTCTAAAACATCTAATTTAATCCTTACTATTTGTTCTTCTTTGCTTGGCTGCTTTGCTTGTTTTGTGTTCAGACTCATTGTGTAGACCTAGCCGGGAACTCACTGGTAACAGCCCAGGCCAGCCTGGAGCTCACAGTCACTGTTCCTGCCTTTTCACAACTGCAGTGAGTGCCCAAGGATGTTCGGAGAGACCTTGGCATCCCCTGGAGCTGTATTTAATTCTGCCCAGAACTCATCTCTCCAGCCCCCATAGTATTTTTTAGTCAGGGCCTTGTGTATCCCATGAAGGCCTTGAACTCAATAAGAATGAAGCTGAGGATGACCTTACACTCCTAATTCTCCTGCCTCTACCTTCCGAGGTCTGGGCTTACATGCCTGTGCCATCCTAGCCAGTAATTTCCTGCTAAGGTAAAATGCCATAACCATTTTAGCAAAGGGCCCGAGCTGAGAAGTGTCACAGTGTTGCATGTGGAGAATCACTTCCAGGCTCAGTGTTGCCTGTGGAGAATCACTTCCAGGCTCAGTGTTGCCTGTGGAGAAACACCTCCTAGGCTAACACCTCTTGGTAGAGGTTTTCCCCCCTCAGCACCTCTCTTGGAAGGAGAGCATAGACAGCTTCAGTCAGAGACAGAGTGAGGAGAAGAGGCTGTAAGGCAGGTCGGGAGAGTGAAACTGGGCTCTGCTGTTTCACAGGTTGGTGTTACTACAGGGAGCTCACATACAGGCTGTTAAATTGCTGGCCGGCAGTCTTCTTGATTTAGGTCAGGGAAAGAGAGGGTTTCTTTTTATAAAAATCTCTCTATGAGCTAAGTACATGGAGAAAAACTGTGCTTCGGGGGTTCAGGGACAATTGGAATGTAGACCTCAAAGGTTTCTGGGAAGGTCTTGTGGTCCCTGATCAGTCGGTTGATCATCTGAGTAGGGAGCATTTGAAGCATTTCTGCTATCCAAAGCTTTCCCCACCCTAAACTTCTAGAGGGAAGAAACTGCCCATTCACAGCAGGCAAATTTTGTTTAATTCAGTACCTTTTTCAAACTCTCTTGCTCTTGCCTTGATGCCTTGTTTCATTGGGTTTTTTTTTGGGGGGGGGGGTTAGTTGGGGCTTTCCTGAGACAGGGTCTCAGATTTGCTCTGTAGCCTGTTCCTTCTGCCTCCACCTCCCAAGGGCTAGATGGCAGACACACACTACCATCCCCAGCTTTGCCAAGGATTTTAAGTATGTTACTTTATTTAGTCCTAAGCAAGGTCGGATGATCTATTATGCAAAGGAAAAACCTGCCCCGGTCATGGGGAAGCTGTAACCCCAAATAAAGAGTCATCAAGCCCAACTGGGAGTGGAGTCCAGACCTCTGGACATCGTTTCTCGGAGAACAGTCTTTAGACAGGGCTATAGAAAGCAGGGAAGTGACTATCGGGTAGAATGAGAAAGACATCGACCACCTTCATGCAGGGAACTGGTAGAATCCAAACCTAAAACAGGCTGTCCTCTTTGACTTTTAAACTCCAAGCCACTTGGCCTTTGCCCGTGCTGATGCTTGACCTTTGAAGTCCTTTCTGTCTAACAGCGAGTGTTTGCTGTTAGGTCATTTCGCTGCCCCTGATATGGCTGGGTTATTTGCCAGTCTCTGTCCCCTTCCCCCAACACACACACACACACACACACACACACACACACAACAATGTCTGATAAATCTGCAAATAGGATAGCTTTGAGCTGTTGTGGGTTTGTTGTTTTGCTTTGTTTTAAATCTATTCTTTATAATTGTAGCATTAAGCCCCAGATACAATGTTTCCATTTTAGACACACAGTGAACTAGAAGACTCATTTTCCCAGGGCATGTGACTAAGGAGACGCAGGGGAATCCCATTAACTTGCCAGAACTTCAGGGTCTGCACCCCAGTAAGAAACACATAGAGCCCCTTAGCAGGGACTGGATGTCAGGAAAAACTACCATGTTTCCTGCTGTGCCCATGCTGATGCCCTGGAGAAGTGTTGTTTCCCTCCTCCGTCTCCCCCCCCTCCTTTCGATTGGCAACACTGCAGGTTGAACCCAGAGCTTTGCCCATGTTAAGCTTGAATGTTTTCATCAAGCTGTATTCTCAGTCCTCTTGGTTTTGTGTGTGTGTGTGTGATGTGAGTTTAAGTGTAGAAATTCTTTTCTTAAATCACAGCTTACATAATGTACAAGTTTCACTTGATAAGTGAATTGTCAATAGCATTTGGAAAGTGGTCTCAATAAATCTGAGTTTTAAAACGTCAGTCAGATGAAATTATCAAAAAGCAAGCCTATAATCAGACAAAAAGAAGCTTAAATAAAGCCTTAAAACCTGAACATAACTATGTTTAGTCAATTACTGGCCTTTCTGGTTGCTAACTTTTTTACTAGGCAGGTTTCCTGAGTTGGTCGCCCCCCCCTCACCCCACCCCAGCGGGTCCCAGGATCAAACTCAAACGATTGGTCTATGGATATCAACAGCTGTTTGTTTTCTAACAGTAAAAGTTTAAAAACATCCTAAAAATGAGGGAATAATTAAATAAATTACAGCATTCCACTCATTAAAGCAGCCTTTTAAAATGATATTCACCCAGAGGTTTTAATAACATATGACAGCAGGATACAGTTATGTATATACCACAAAACTGTGAGGTTTTTGTTGTTGTTAAACATAAAATTGAAGTCTGGAAGGAAAACATCAAAAGTTAATAATAGTTACTTAATGTGAAATAGCTCATCATGGGTTTTTTTGTGTGTAGTTTATGTTGTCTTCCTATGAGTATAAATTACCGTTATAATTTAAAATGCATGCATAATTAATTTATAATTTTAATGTCATTTAATGCCTTAGCTATTCAAAGCCCAGCTATCTTAAAAATCTGGAATATCACTAAGATTCTATGTGTAGAAACACCCATTCCGAGGAACTAAAATTAATATTGTAAAGTTCACATACAAAGCATGTCATGTCTGAGACTTCCAATAGTTCAGTACCCAGGGCTCACAGAACAAAATGCAGTGTGCTCACCCTGCACGTGCTCATGCATGCTGCACACAGTCCTTTGGGGTAGCTTAGAAGAGCAAGGAAGCTAGTCAGCATGAGTTGGCCACGGAGGGACACAGAGCAGCCCACGCCCTGTGCCAATGACCCTGAAACCCCTGTGGGCACTGCACTCAGTCACCGCTTAGCAGTACAGTTCATACTGTTAGCCCAGTCAGCAAGAAATGCCTTTTTTCTGTAAGATTATGTGAAAGATTTTAATGTTAAAATCTTTTAAAGGTTTTTCATCTCATATAGCTCAAACCTAAGAAGGAAAAGACAGTGTTTTACTGTGTCTCTGAGGCTGACCTTGTACTGCTGACTCTCTTACCTCAGCCTTCCTAGTGCTAAAATACAGATGCGTTTCATCACATCTGGCTTCATTTTCTTACCAGCATGTTTTTTGATAATTTTCCCATTTATATCAAGCACACTCATTTCCTGAGCTTCTATAAATACCTGAGTGACCTAGAGAAGAATGTCACAAAGAGATACCGAAGAATGCCAGTAAGGCCGCCCTGCGAAGTCTTAGAGCCTATACAAGAGATGAGGGATAAACAACCAGGCTTTGGGTTACTAGGAAGGCCTCAGCAGGGGCATTCAGCCTGTGTTGTACCTATCTTAGGATACAGACAGGGTTGGTAGAATTTGGAACATAATAATCAGCGTGGGCTGTGGGGTCAGACTGAGTCTAGGACCGATGTGGTCATTAGCCCTGAACAACCCACTCATCTGCCTGCCTTGCTCCCGTGGCAGTTCACAGGGTCCAGGCTGATGATGTTCTAGAATATGATTGCTCCCTTCCCATTGCGGCTGGTGGGAGGAAAGTGACATCTTTTCTGTTGCATAAAATCAAGAAGAGCTGTTGGGGAGTGTAAAAACAAGTGAGGACCCCAGAAGTTGTGAGCACATGAGGGGTGTCTTAGTCCTGACCTCCTTTGTCAGCAGAGCACGAAGTGAGGGCTTGGTGCCAGAGCCACAGAGTGGGCTATCAGGGCCCCACCCTTCACAGTCAAGAGTCATGGAGTGCCTGGCTTCTGGTCACACTCGGTGACCTCTCTCTCCTGAAGCTCCCTGCCCTCCTGGGCTTGTCCATCCACGCTGAGGCAACAGGCTGAGGGCCGCTGGAGCTGTTTGATGTGCTAACCTGCTCAGCCTGGCAACATTGTTTTGAGAGGAAAACAGGGTTGGCCAAATTGTACAGCTCGGCCAATCACAGTGGGTTTGCTAGCATAGTAACTGAAAACCTAAACAGAGGTCAGTAGATTTTCTCTTTTGATCTTAAGAACTAGAAACAGTGGAGTTGGAGAGATGGCTCAGTGGTTAAGAGCATTGACTGTTCTTCCAGAGGACCGGGGTTCAATTCACAGACCCACAGACCCACATAGCAGCTCACAACTGACTTTAACTCCGTCCCAGGGGATCCAACACCCTCACAAAGACATACATGCAGGCAAAACACCAATGTACATAAAATACAAATAAATTAATTATATTTTTTTTAAAGAAAAAAAACTAGAAACAGTCATTTGCTTATCCACTTACTTAGTTTAATATTTATCTCAGGAACCACTTATTATGAAACTCACTGACACCATGCTGTGGTCAAGCGAGATGTACCATGGAGGGATACTTTATGAGTGCTTTTTCAGGAGAAGAAGAGACCCATAGCATAATCCAGAGAATGAGCAGGCTTGTTTGTGGACACAGGAGGCATTGCAGGTTAAGTTTGACTGACATTGTAATTTGAAAATAATGTTACTAGATAATTGTAAATGCCCTTTTCCTGCAAGATTGGAAGCTCCGTGGAGATAACCCTCTCTGCTGCCTCTGCCTCTCCTGTGGCAGACTTAGTATAGGTAGTAGCCAGTTGTTATGTGGTTTCAGGCCTGCTTGGTGGTTGTCCTTCGACAAGCCCCTTACCCTGTGTGTGTCCTGGTCTAAAGGACAAGAGTCAGATGGTCTGTACCTCCCTCACCTCTGTGTGCTGTCCTCGATAAGGTTGTATGAAGCCAGTTCACCCACACAGTAACATCTAGTGCTCCCCACAGGCTTTGCTGGCGGAGCTGCAACCAGGGCTCAGGGCCTCGCACTCTGCTCCACTCATTGATGGTTATGATTAGTTCAGACTCACTCTACTTTTTTGACAAGGCCAAAGTGAAATGATATAAGTGAAATTACTTCAGAAACAAAAGTTTTGTGTGGCTGGACAGTGATTACCATTCTTGGCTCAGAGGAGGCACCGAAGACCAAGGATTATAAAAATGTATGTGGCGCCGAGGCCCAGGATCCTCACAGGAATGGCTGACTGGGCGTGTCCAACATTTCTCTACAAATCCAATCCAGCCATAGCCTTCAGCCTTTCCCCAAGTGAGGTGGTTTCTGTCACTTATCTTACCTATTCTAGTCGTAAATATATTGAATAAATTTGTATCTTCTGGACTGGAGAGGAGGCTCAGTAGTCAAGAGCACTGGCTGCTCTTCCATTCAATTCCCAGAAACAGCATGGTGACTCACAACCATCTACAGTGGGATCTGATGCCCTTTTCTGTCATGCAGGCATACATGCAAGTACAGTATCATATACATAAATTAATAACCGTTAAAAATTGTATCTTCCTTGAGGCATGCTGTGTGCCATTTCTTGCCTTAAATGTTATAATAGATATTACCTAAGACTGAGAATTATCTAATTCTGTTTGGGGATTTGTTTTTGTTTTTTATCTCAAATCTAAAATATGTTGTTATTAATATGCTAAAATACGTCTCTAGTCCCAGAAGATCAAGGCTGAGTTCTGAAGCACAAAATAACTTCCTGTTTTCTTGTCTTCTAGTGACAGACATCACACCTCCAGTGCCATCCCTGTTCCAAAGAGACAGAGCTCTATGTTTGGGGGTACAGATGTAGGCTTCTCAGGAGGTACCCCTCCACCAGACAAAGGACATCGAAAACGGGCAAGTTCAGAGAATGAGAGACTCCAATACAACACCCCTCCTCCCAGCTACAACTCAGCATTGACACAGCCTGGGGTGGCCACGCCCACCATGGGAGACTCTGAGAGGAAGGTCACGCCACTGTCCTCCTCCTTGGACACCTCCCTGGACTTCTCCAAAGAAAATAAGAAAATAGGAGTAGATCTGGGCAACAGTGTAAGTGGAAACCACGGAAGTTCGGACTCCAGCCAACAAGGGGAAGCCCTGCCTGAGCACCTGGCAGCCATGAATGGTACTGTACTGCCCAGTGAGCAGGCTGGCCAGTGCCACCCAGCCCCCTCAGCTGAGCTCTGCTGCGCAGTGGAGCAAGCAGAAGAGATCATTGGGCTAGAAGCCACAGGCTTCACCTCAGGTGACCAACTCCAAGCTCTCAGCTGCATTCCAGTGGACAGCGCAGTGGCGGTGGAGTGTGATGAGCAAGTGCTAGGGGAATTTGAGGAGTTCTCCAGAAGGATCTATGCCCTCAGCGAAAACGTGTCCAGCTTCCGCCGGCCTCGCAGGAGTTCCGATAAGTGAGAAAGGCAGACAGAAGGACCAGGGCAGAGCCACTGCCCTGCATCAGGACCACGCTACACTTAATCTTTTTAATAATTCTACACAAATGAGCATCTGTGGAGGAGATTCCTCAGAAAGGCTGACTTTGGGAACTGAGGAACGCGGGATCATTGGGTATAGTGGGGCCAGTCCCTGAAATCTGCTTTCCAGGCCTGGTGATTGTGTCCAGGCAAAAGTCACCCTCTTGCTTACAACTCAACTCATCTTATAGGCATTCGTCTGCGCTTTATTTACACTTGGGTGTTTTCTTCAAAAGGAAGATGATAATATATATGTAATAGAACGAACTCACCTTTTGTTTCTCAAAAGTATTTGCCCTCACCAATGTTTGTAAAACTTGGCAAAATGGAATATTCAAAAATGGCTTTCCACTACTTCCTGAGAGGTGTATGGCCATCCATTGGATTGATGAATATGAAGTAGAGTGGGGGTCTTTGTCCAGGGCCCTCCACCCCCTTAGTACCACAGTCAGCCTGCAGACACCACAGTGGCTCTGCTTTCTCAAAATGGGTCATGCACCCCGAGAGCTTGGGCAGTAGATTAGTCTAAAGCCAGTGGACATGGCGTTGTCTCGGCTAGCGTGCCATACCCTGATGAAAAACTTTGCTGTGGTGGATCCCAGGGGACCCTCAGAAACCTCAAGGTCACCATAATCAGGGGACAGCCAGCTTCCTTTGGGGCCAAAGTTTTTATGTGGGCAGATGTTGTGATTCAAAATTGGGCACGCCTCTAGCAATACACTCCCCAGATAAAAACCCCCTAGATATAAATCCCAAGTTAACTTATTGCATTTCAGTCAGAAGGAAGCCATTATATATGACTAAGTATACGCAGAGCCAGGATGTCCAGTTTGCAGACTTCAAGACAGCTGAGAGATAGTTGGATTAAGAGACTAGATGAAGCATAGACAATGTGCAATTTCACAATGTTAAATTATGTTTTTGAAATCCATTGTCATTCTGAATTCAGATGTCATTCACTGTCGCATTATACATTATGTACCCACAGACATTGCCTCAGGGTTGCAAGCTCTTATGGAAAAATTTATCCACATACTCATGTATTGTATTGAAGAATAAAAATTGAATTTACTTCACTTGACCTGGTTTTCCCTGCCTCAGTTGTTTTGTGGCTGTTTGTGTTTGTTTGGTTGTTTGGGGTTTTTTGGGGGGAGGGTGCTCTACACCTATGTCTCTTCCTGTTACATCATGTCAGGGCTAGCCTGAACAGAAGCCAAGGCTGTATCTAAGCTGATGCTGTTGGTTTCATCTGGGTTTCCGTACTGTGAAAAGCACCGCTACTTCACTGCTGCGTTCCTCAGTAGTGGCATTGTCCCACATAGCTCCTTAATTCATGGGTCTCATAATCATGTCCATACTGTGTCCAAGCATCCGGGGCCCAGCTTTAGTTGGCAGCTATATTGCTGTATGAACTAATTCATACCATTATTTTTATATAGTCAATGCACAGACTTACTGATAGCTGACAGCTGTTCTACAATTGGAAGCTTGTGCTTGGTCTCAGGAAGTCCATTTTATTCCATTTGTGAGGTGAGGCTACTTCACAGGGAACTCCCATTGACTTTGGAGTCAAAGTGGGCAGAGGGGTTGGCCATCTTGGATACAGATGACTGTGGATGTGACTTTGGATGCCTGGAAGCAGCATCCGAAGGTAAAGGTGTTGGAAGGTCAATGTCAGTGCATTGGAAGGTGAGTGTCATGTGATCCTTAACTCTCTATGGCTGGGGATGCACCAGAGACTTCATGTGGATGCGTGGATGCATCTAGGCACCTTCTGTTGCCCTAACCCTGAGACGGTAAAGCAGCAGAGAGCACTTACCATCGGTCTCTGCCTTCAGAACTTTCTAAGTGTGGGCTATGAAGTTACCTCCACAGCGTGGTCAGTTCTGCCCATACCTTCAACATGCCAGGAGCTGCCAATGACGTATGCATCCAAGCGCTGATCAGCGTTCGGCCAGGGTAAGCAAACTTTTATACTTGCTGGGACCTGAGCAGAACTTCCAGCAGTTAACAGAGTATGTTTTGCTTTTGTTTAAAGTGGCCAAGGCCAAATTCCCAGATGATCCTATCTCCTCCTGGTCTTTTTAATTAGTCTTATAAATCACTAAATAATAATAACTACAAAATTTGGGTAGGAGACAGAAATGAGAAAGAAACGTTTGTTGCTATCTTTTTCTGAACGACTAAGACCTCCCTTCAATTCTCACATGGTTGAGACAGTCCTAGCAGCCTATACAGATTATAAAATGAATATTTGATTGTGTTTTCTTTCTCCATTTCCCCTTAGCCACATTAAAAATTCCAGAGACTTTTTTCCCTCAGAATATTAGTGTTGGAAGATTGTCTCCAGCTATACTTTATAGCAGTTCTAATGGTACTTATTTATCCTGACCTAACTGGTTATTTAAATTAGTTTTAAACCACCACCAATGATAAATGGCATGAGAAGTTGGTCTGTTGGTAATTGGAGGGAAACTCAGCATCTGTATTTATAAAATTAAGTTGAGTAGTATTTATTTTGAGAGTTAAAAGTATACGTGATTTCCCTCTTATGTTTGCGCCCTGTCTTCTCCTGTTGTGAATTTCATATTGAAGCTGAGTTAACTCTGAAAACGTGTTCTGAGACAGTCAACCAGTCACTCATTGATTATCAAACCCACTCTACACACGTGTGCGGCGCTGAGCTAAACAGTGAATGAGGATTGCTACATTTTAATCTCTGCCACGTTCCCCAGCCTAATTACAGCTGTGTTGGCAATTCCTTGAAACTCATTGTCCCGTCTGATCTCAGGTTAGAGATGAAGGGTGAAAGCAGAAGTCCAGAGGCCGATCAGGCTTTGTGTGTGTGCTTGGAAAACACCCTGGAATTGGTGGATCTGATACTTTTCTCTTTGTTGTAACCAAAGCCACTTAAGAGAGAGAAGGGTTTACTCCCACACACAGTCAGTCCATCAGGGCAGAGAAGTCACGTGACTCCACAATCAGAAAGCAGAGGCATGTCAGTGCTCAGCTCACTTTTTTTTGGTTCGGTAAATTGGTGCCTCCCACAGTTAGTGGATCCTTCCTACCTAATAACTTAATCTAGATAATTTCTCAGGGGCGTGCCCCAAGGCTTGGACCCTTGTGTGATCCTATAGCGGATCAAGTTGACAATGTTGTTCCATACGATCCACTGGGACACTGCAGAGTCCCTGCCCGATGGCTTAAACAGTAGCCCAAGTTCCTGGGGGCTGAGACTGGGCTCCAGGAAACCGGTAACTGAGCAATTACTTCCTTTTATGTGCATGAAGTGCATCCTGGTGGCCTGTGGCCTCAGTGCGCATGCTCAGTAGAGCTGACCTGCTATGTGACATAGAGCAGCTAGCTGTCTCCTTTAGACACTGGGTTCTGTTACCCTCCCCATGACAGCTGGTCACCTCTCTGCCAATAGAATCTTTGACCCTCATCAATTCATCGAACATTTAAGGATCTCCATTTCTTAATCTATAAAAAACTGGAAAGAGGCAGTAAGATGGTTCCACAGAAGAGATCCCTACTAACAAGCTTGATGGTGTGAATTTGACCCACAGAACATGATGATAGGAGAAAATCAGCTCCCAGAAGTTGCCCGTTGGTCTCCACATTCACATGGTTTTTAAGCAATGGAAAAAAATCTGCCCTTTCCAGCCACCTTTGTGCCATGCTCCTTTGTCCTGTAGGAGAACACGTTGCTGAGGTAATGGTCTGAGCCTCTCCAGGGTTCCCACTGTGTCCTGGGCACAGCCACTTTTCTGAATCCAGCCCTTCTGTGAAGTAGGGAATGCCCTGCCCAGAGTGGATGGGGTAGAAAAGACAAAGAGTTGAACAAAAGTGCTCATGGTTTTTTGTTTGTTATTTTTTTGTTTTCAAGACAGGGTCCCATTATGTAGCCCAGGCTGGCCTGGAACTCACAGGGATCTGCCTATCTCTGCCTCTTGTGCTGGGATAAAAATGTGCACCACCAAACCCAGTACTCCCCTTTTAACCACGCACCACTCGAAGGCACTTGCCATTCAACAGGACTTCAGAAAAGTCATTGAGAGATTCCTGCAAACACTGACCCAGGCATCAGCAAAACTGAGCTCTGAATGGAGGCTTTCGGGTGCCCTGAAGGACACAGCTGCCATGTGGCCAAGGAGTCTATTACCTCAGGTTCCTGGTGTGACTTGTCCAGATGTGCTGCTCTGCAGCCACATAGATCCGTCAGGCTAGCCTCTGACATCCACTACCTACTGAATCCCAGAGCTGAGGATTTTCAAAGTAAATCATTCTTCCCTTTTCCCTGCCGGTAGCACATCTAATTACAGTTTTATAGGTAGACAGCTCAGCCTTCTGGACTTTAAATGAATGAAAGATATGTCTATAAAGGCCAGCAATATCAGCAAGCTAGAGACCCAATGAGTGGACACATAGGCAAGAATGAGAGATACAGCCAGGCAGGGCAGAGGCAGGTAGCTCTCTGTGAGTTCCAGGCCAGTCTGGGCTACATAGTAGGACCTTGTCTTGAAAATAAAAAACAAAACAAACAAACCAGCCTTGTCTACATAGTTCTAGGCTAGACCTGGTTACACAGAGAAACTTCAATGAGGAAAGAGGCTTGTCGTCAAGACAGAAGCCACACACTGCCTACATGTGAAGCATAGATAATAAATGTAACAAGAACTAATCACACGGCCAGCAGAAAGAAGAGCTCTGCTGGACAGCACACAGGCTGCAGAAGAAAGGCATCTTCAGAGTGTGAGGGAGCATCGCACAGCTCCTCCTTCCCTGGCTATGTGACCCAGGAAGGCATGGGAGCCTCCTCAAAGCCCACTCACTCCTTAGCCTGCCTCCTGCCCTGCTGTGAGCATGGTGAGGCAGAAGAGGACTCCACCCTGCCATTTTGCCTGCTTGTGGGGAATCGGAGGCTAAGCCACCTAACGGTAGCCTGCCTCTGAACAAGTTTGTAGATACTAGAACAGTCACCCTGCCATCCCTTGAAATAGGGTCTTATTTTTAAATGTACAAAAATTAGTAATGACTTTTTAAAATTGTCTTAGGAACTGGGAAGAAGGCTTAGTGGGTATGATGCTTAGCACACAACACGAGGACCCGAGTTCACGCTTCAGAACCCATGGGAAAAAGCCAGATGTGCACTTGTGGTCTCAGAGCTGGGGAGGCAAATGGAGCTCTCACCGACTGAGCTGTCTAGCTTTTACCAGGCAAGTTCAAAGCCAATGAAAGACAGTCTCAGGAAACAAGGTGACAGGCTGTCAAGACAGCTCAGCAGGTCAAAGCTGCTCAAGCCTAGTGATCTGAGCCCATGGTGAAAGTAGACCCCACTCCTGAAAGCTGACCTCTGACCCTTCATACATGTGCCATGATATTCTAGGACCTGTGTTCATGCATACACACACACACACACACACACACACACACACACACACACACTATTGTTTAAAGTGGATGAACTCTAAGGATTGACACCCAAGATTGACCTCTAGCCTCTGGAAACATATACTTAAATGTCCACAAATAGCTTAGGCTAGAGTCAGGTGGTCCAGTGATAAACTACCTACTGACCTTTCATGAGGTCCTGGGTTTGATCCCCGACACCAAAAAAAGAGACAAAATAAAAAATTAATAGACATGTAACTTTTACTGACGATAGATTCCAGTTATCAGATGGAAGAGACATTAATTTTAGTTTGATAAAAAAATGCATGAAATAACCTAAGCAAGCATATTATCCAAGAAGGCAAGATAAATTTTAATCCTGTTAAGAAATTCACTCACTCTCTCAAAACGTTATTTAGCAAAGCTGTTTCTTCTAATTCACCTACAGGGAGGGAGCATGATAACCCTCAATAAGCCCAGCATGGCTGTGTGTTCCCACAGATCACGTGATCCTTGAGTTAGTAAATTGGCCAGAGTATTCCAGCTTACCTTCTATGCTATGGTCTTTAACCTTTCACTCACACACCAGATGTCTCCAAAGCTCAATGATCTCAAGACCAGGCTTTAGTTCCCAGAACCTACCTCTTGCTTCTTTGCCCCAGCGCCAGCTAGACTTTGCCTTCTGTGATACTCTCGGTGAGAATGTATAGGGGTTGGAGAGGGCTCTGGCTTGGACAAGGCCCCCCCACTAAAAGAAAGATGGGAAATGAAATCACGAAGCACCTCTAGCCAGGTAAAAGGCAACAGGAAAGACATTGGGGGACAATCCCAGCAATCACAGGGTGGCTCATAACCATCTATAGTAGGATCTGATGCCTCCTTCTGGCATAAAGGTGTATATACAGATAGAGCACTCAGTCAAATAAATAAATCTAAAAAAAAAAAAAAAAAAAAGCGGCTGGTCCATGGTAGCCCATTCATTTAATCCCACACTAGGGAGTCAAAGGCAGGTGGATCTTTGAGTTCAAGACAGCCTGGTCTACAGAGCGAGTTTTAGGACAGCCAGGGCTACAAAAAAAAAACAAAAACAAAAAAACCCTGTCTTAAAAACAAAACAAACAAACAAAAACTAAAAGAGAGAGGGCATTAAAGGGGAATGAAAGTGTGTGTGTGTGTGTGTGTGTGTGTGTGTGTGTGTGTGTGTGTGCAGCAGTCTCTGCATAGATCTGGTTACTAACAGCAGATAGTCTGGCATGGGCCTGATTCAGGGGAGTAGCCTGAGGATGTCAGAGGACTTCTTGGGCTTTGGGGATGAAACCCTGCAGTTTAGGGAGGAGGTTGCCTGCCTGTGGGTCCTGAATAGCCAGGAAATGACTCAGAGGCTTAATGTTATAGTAACTAACTGTTGGGCCAGTAGCTCAAGCTTATTACTAACCTTAAATTAACCCATGATTCTTATCTGTTTAGCCTCATGGCTTGGTTTCTTTTCTCAGTAAGGCAGTCTCATCTTGCTTCCTCTGCATCTGGCTTTCAAGTGCTTCTCTGCCTTTCCTCTTCCCAGAATTCTCCTAGTCTATACTGCCTATACTCCCTGTCTGGCTGTTGCTAATCAGCATTTTATTAAACCAATACCAATGACAAATCTTTACAATATATGAGAGCACTATCTCACAGTACTTCCCCTTTTTTCTTTTCTCTTTTTTTAAATTTTCTTTTTTTCCTTTTCAATAAAGAACCCTGAATCTAATCTTTGTTTAGCCTTTTTCCTGACTATTATCCATAACAACTTGTAACCAACACTCTAAACAAAGACAAACATCCATAATCCATTTTGGAGGAATGTGGGCATAGTTCTCTAGACTACTTTCTGCTGATTGGGAGTGATGGTAATCTTATGGGGACCAAAAGAAAATTTAGGATTATAGGCAAGTCCTGAATGGAGTTGTCTATGAGGCTGGACCATCTCAGCCAGCAGCCTTGAAGCTGTTCTGGATGCAGAACTCGGAGGAAATGGCAACAGAGGTGCTGTGAAATGCCGGATCATCTGGACCATCCATTCCCATCCAAGATTTTTAGTGAATCTTCCTTGATCAAACCTTATTTTCTCTAACCTGGAGCGAGTCCACAGCCTCTAATTTTCTGTGGAAATAAAACCCAAAACTTGCTGGCCAGACAGTCTAGCTCCAGCAAGAGAATGTGTTTCAGGAAAATGGAGAGCATAAGGAAGCCGGTGACCTGATTCCAATTTCTGGCTTTCAAAACTCAATGCACGGGGCTGGAGAGATGGCTCAGCGGTTAAGAGCACCCTCTACTCTTCCAGAGGACCCGGGTTCGATTCCCAGCACCCACATGGCAGCTAACAACTGTCTGTAGTTCCAGTTCCAGGCAAAACACCAAGGCAAATAAATAAAGTTTTTAAAAAAAAAAAACAAAAAACTCAATGCACACTGGCAAGTATATCTTGCACACAGGCACACAGACATAGATACACACACACACACACACACACACACACACACACATACACATACACACAATGCTGCTACCAAATGTTAATGCTCTTATTGTGACTCACATTTGCAGCTCTGATCATTCAAGATTGCAAGGAATGTATGCAAAGACAGAGGAGCACATCACCACCTGGAGCATGGTTAGAGGTGTACAGAACAATCTCATTTCCCCATAAACATGGGACAAGAACAAAAAATAACAGAAGAAAGGATCCCGATTAAAAAGGCACATTTCAGTGTGTGGGATGCAGTGGTACATTGCACGTGCTAAGCAAGTGCTCTACCACAGAGTCCATCCTCAGCACAGAAAACAAAGTAAGACAAGGGGCGGAGCAACTGTGTCTGAATCAGTCCTATTATGGATCTTGTTTGAACTTTAAAAATTAATGTGTGAACACTGGCTAAATATTAAACACCTGCCGTTATTTTAGGTATGATACTGTAATAGTATAGAGATTTTTTTTAAGTCTGTTGCTTAGAGATACCAAGATATTTACAGATGAAACATGTCTGTGTCAGGTAGATGTGAGCCAATGTGGATAAAGCAGGATTGACCATGGTGAGCCACAGGTAACTGGATGTCTGTGTCTTGTAGCCCTCCCTAGGGGAATGTTTTTGTTCACAGAATATCCCTGCCATGTCTCTACCTAAAAAGTTCATCCCCTAGCCTACAGTAACCTCTGTCTTTCCATATGACAGAATTTAGCCATCAGGCTTTTCTCTGCAAAATCCTCCCCACAGTGCTCCATGACTGTGCCCACCAGGTAAGATCATTCCTCCTATGTTCCTCCCTGGCCTGTGTATACCGACTGCCACTGCCTCCATCCAACAGAGTTCTATCAGCCTCAGTATACCCTGTGCTCCCAGGAGGCAAGCACCTCACTTAAAAGCCCAGGTAAGAAAACCTGATGGACCAGGACAGGAGTGCTGAGTCCCCAGGTCACAGATGAGGCCCAGAAAAGCTGGCTCTAACCAAGTTCTCAGAGCCCAAGGGAAGCAGCTGGGACTCCAAACCAGGAACTGTGGGGCATTCTCCTCACAAAGCTGCAGCCACAGCCCCAATCACTCATTCATGCATCTTCTACTCTGTGCTGGTTGGGTGCCCTCTGTTGGTCTAGCCCTGAGCAAATGACCAATCGTTTCTTAGAGTGTGGCAGTGATGTGGGTTCCTGGAGAGTGACAGTCTTTCTCAGCTCTGGTAGCCTGGGGAACTAAAGTTCCTGAGCCCAGGCCAGAGGCTCCTGACTTCACACTCTCATTTGTGAGGAACAAGGAAGGTGAACAAAGGTGTGAGTGAGGCTGAGGAGTGTTTGTCCTGGAAAAACCAGAACTCCTGCATGGGAGGGTTGGCCCGTAG
This sequence comes from Sigmodon hispidus, assembly GCA_004025045.1. Taxonomy (NCBI): domain Eukaryota; kingdom Metazoa; phylum Chordata; class Mammalia; order Rodentia; family Cricetidae; genus Sigmodon; species Sigmodon hispidus. Next base: position 16,866 of record PVIH01019296.1, on the reverse strand, counting down.
GAGGCCACCTTCTTGCTTCTGCAAGGCTCAGGCATCTCCTCCCCCAGGCCTCACCCACTCTAGCTGAGGTACATGGCTTCTGGCAAGAGCCCCTCTGTTCTGCCCTGCCCATGACAGGCTCACTGCTGCCTCTCTTCCCTGGAGAATGGGGGTGGGTTCTGTGCTTTTCCCTCACCAGGCCTTTGAGGACTGGCCACCTCCCAGGCTCTTCCCTCCTGTGAGAAGAGACTTGGCCTACCTGCTGGGCAGAATCTCCCACAGGGGCTCGCACATTGCTCCTGGGCAAGCAGGTCCCTGTTTAGAGCTCAGGATAGGACAGGGACATGGGAGGAAGGAGTCTCCTCGGGCCTCATCAGCCCTTTGCCTCTGGGGTCCGGCTTCCCTCATACCACAGCTGTGCAAGCTTCTGCTTCCTGTTCAGAGGTGAGAACATTTTCCTAGCTCCTCAACAGCCTCTCAGCTCCCCCTGGCTTCCCCCTTCTCTCCTCTCTCTCTCCCTCCCCTCTCCATCTCCTTCTCTCCAAACAAAACCTTCCCCCAGGCCTTGTGTGGTCAAAACTCCCACACCCCTTTCTGGTCCTCAAAGCCCGGCCTTGTAAGTCACGCTTGGCTTTGGCGACACTCTGCAGCTCCAGTTCCCTGGGTTGTTCTTCAATCTGCCCTGAGGTGGCTCTCACTGCCACACAGGGACAAAGCAGGAGCCCAACACAAGCCACAGGCCACTGGCCACAGGATGAAACATTCCTGTTGTGTGAAGTAGGAATGATGTCAGCCGCCCAAACAATGGAATCCTGAAGTTCAAAGGAGCAGACTCTGTCCCTGGCGCCTGGTGCGTGGGCTACAGAGGCTGATGAACCCCCAGTTGAGGGGATGCCAGAGGCAAATGAGGGAGTAAGGTTTGGTTTCAGTAAAACATCACCCGGCACATTACGTTAATATTGTTGATATGACTTTAATTGCGGCGTTACTCCTGTGTGGTTTAATTTATGAGCTTGCTTTGTTTTTAAGGTTGGGGAAGAGTTAAACAAAACAAAAAACTTTAGTTTGTATTTATTTAGCATTAAAAAAAAATATGCTTGAAAGTGAAAATGAAGCATGGCACGGTAATACAGAACAGTTCCTTTGTGCAGATGTTTGCCAGCTGGCCCCCACCTCCTAGCCAGAGAGAAATGCCAGCAGCCTTTACTGCAGCTTTGGGTCCCCACCTGTCTCTGCTCTAGATCCTTCGGTGCCAGGCTGGGTAGACACTGCCTCATGGGCTCTGTCCCCCTCTTCATTATCTTTCTCATGTGTTTGTGATCACACACACACACACATGCACACGCACACACAGAGGGTCAGGCAGAAGAACGGGCCTTCAGATCCTGCAGGCAGAGCCTCCACTGGTCCCAATGATGTTTTCAGCGGAGCCCTGCAGGCAGCACTGTGCCAAGAGCCACTTCCCGTGGCTCCTTCCCAGCTGCCCCCTCGGGCTTTAGTGTGAGCCAGGTCCCAGGAAGAAGTGGGAACGGAAAGGGTGGGGTCCTGGCATCCACTTATTTAAGCAATATGGCAAACAAAAATAACTTTTCAGCCTTGGGGATGGACAGGAGATTTTCAGTCTGAAAGGAATCTTGGGGTGGGATATGGCTCAGTGGCAGAGCGCTCGCTGTCTGGCATGAGCAGAGTCTGGGCTTCATCCATCCCCAGCACTCACTGCCAAAGCAAAGGCCAGTCTGTGCATTGCTTGTTGGGTGTGGTCTGGGTCTTGCTGGGGACCCTGTACTTGGTGTCGCTGTGGTTGGAAACAAACCTTTGGAGGGCCTTAAGCAATGACCGTGACTCACCTTAGGATGTGTTTTTAAAAAGACTACCCTGGGAAAGTGGTTTTCACTGAGGTGGGATGCAGTTATTCCATAGACCCCTTTGTACATGTCAATTATAAAACAGAGATTAAAAAATTTAATGCAGGCATTGAAAGACTGAAATATTTAAAAATTTAGAAATCAAAGAAAATCTATTATTGGAAATGTTACTAAAAAGATAAGCTCTCCCGTAGGCCTAGGAAAGTGTAGCCTTACCCCCTTAAGATGTGGAAAGGGCTCTGGGGGTGAGAGAACAGATTTGGGCCTAAGACCCAAATCCTGAAGCAAATCTGGCGGCGCCCCCAGCCAAATGCTGAAGAGCCTGATGACAAAAACAGGGACTGGGACCAGAGAAGTATCCTTGAGGCAGCATGCCCCGGCCTTGGGCAAGTAACAGAGCCTGGTGCCTTTACAAAGTGAGCAAATTTCTCACCTTGTGTTTGGCTCTAGGATGGGGTGGAGGGGTGTCAGAGGATAGCATCCCAGGCTGAGAACAGCCGGAAATGTGGGATCAAGGGGGTCCTGGAGATGTGAGCACCAAATTCTTTTTTTTTTTTTTTTTTTTTTTTTTTTTTTTTTTTTTTTTTTTTTTTTTGGTTTTTTTTTTTTTTTAAACACTTTATTTATTTGCCTTGGTGTTTGCCTGGAACTGGAACTACAGACAGTTGTTAGCTGCCATGTGGGTGCTGGGAATCGAACCCGGGACCTCTGGAAGAGCAGACGGTGCTCTTAACCACTGAGCCATCTCTCCAGCCCCGAGCACCAAATTCTTAACATAAACTTCCCAGACCCTGGGCTGGCAACTGGCTCCTAGGGGCTCGAGACTCCAGAGAGTCATACCAGGACAATGAACACGGAGGTCACAGGACAGCCCCTGCCTGGAGGAGGATCTGCACAACACTCCCTCCACAACCAACAGTCGCCAGCACAAGGAGGAGGCAGGGGAAATGGGGGAGGAAAGAGAAAAAGAAGGAGAGGATTTCTACAATCTCTAAAATTTAAACTGGAAAGAAATAGAAAAGACGGGGAGGCAGCTGCCCTGGAGTGGACATAAACGTTGGACTTGGCAACAAGCTGTTCAGAGAAGTTTTACAAGCATGGTAAAAAGAAAAACATGTTGAAAGGCATAAAGAATAATTGTAGGGGCTGGAGAGATGGCTCAGAGGTTAAGAGCACTGACTGTTCTTCCGGAGGACCTGAGTTCAATTCCCAGCATCCACATGGCAGCTAACAACTGTCTGTAATTCCAAGATCTGATACCTTTACACAGTTATACATGCATGCAAAACACAAATTCACATAAAATAAAAAATAAATACTTTTTTAAAAGAGAATAATTGTAATAACTGAAAAGGATTCTCAGCAGAAGGATATGTCCATGAGAGCCAAAAGGAGACTAAAAGGATGTTAATAGTGCAATAACTGAACTGAAGATTTCCTGATTAGGATCAACAGTAAAATAGAGAGGACAGAAAAAGAGGAAGTGACTGGAGACAGAGCACAGAGCGGCACTGGTACTATTTAATCTAAAGAAAGGCAGAGGCGGGGTGGGGAGGCAAACAGAACCCTGGGCACCCAGAAAATAGCATCAAAAGTGATGGTAGCCTGAGAAAGAGCATGGAGGTGAGGGCACAAAGGGCCATTTTCATCCTGGCCCAAAACTTCCTAAAACTGACTATTTTTAAAAAGGCAAACTTTAAAAATGAATATCCCAGCAAATATTAATCTGGATTAACAAAAAGAAAACCAAGCCAGAAAGATAAAAGACCTAGATAGATAGGGAGAGCAGATAGATAGATAATCCTGACAGCAGCCATTAATGAGAGCTGCCTGACACTGAAGGATGGTGGTACAGTTAAATCCAGGGCTAGTGTCTCCAAAACAAGGGGACCACAAGATGCTGGACCACACTCAAAGTGCTGAGAAAACTTTGAAGGATAAAAAGAAAAGAATAAAACTAAAGGGAGCTCTTCAAATGGAAAGACCAGACAATAGATAGGCACCAGCTAGGACACTGCCTCTGTGTTCCTGTGTGTGTATGCATGTGTGTGTGTGTATATGTGTGTGTATGTGTGCATATGGGAATACTGGACGTTGACAGCATTGAGAACTGGGAAGAACTGGAAGCACAATACTGCAACATCTCTAACACAATTCAATAGCTTAAAGTAGACTTTGATAAAAAAAATATACTTCTATATGCATATGACAAATATAATAGGATAATAAATATATTAGGGACATGAGTTGTAACCTCTGGGAAGAGGTAGAGCCCAGAGGGTCTACAGCTGGAGGCCAGCCTGGCTTTCCTGGAGAGACACATCTTCAAATCAACAGCAGTGATCTTGTCCCGAAAAATGCAAGTGGAGAATGTATTCCAGTGCAAAGGCAGAAGCAGACGGTTCTAGACCAACAGATACACATTTTCAGTGGACATGGTTTGTTATATATGGACTATCCGTCAGCAAAAGCTTTTGTGTTTGTTTATCAGGAAAATACAAGCGGATGTGATGACATTTACCAGCAATCTCAGCACTTGGGAAGTGGAGACAGGAGGATTAGGAATTCAAGGTCATCCTTGGGCACGTAGCAAGTTCAAGACAAGCATGGGCTACATGAGACCTTATTTCAAATAATATAAAAAAAACAAGGAAGGGGTGAGTAGCAGTGGATGCTGATGTGAGTGGGTAGACATGTTCCTTAGGCTGGGATGGAGGTGCGTGAGGCCTGAGAGCAGAGGGAAAGAAAAGCACCTGTGCCTGTGAGCTCAGGGTAGGATAAGACATCAGACCAGAGGGCAAGGTGCTGGTGTTACAGTAGTCTTGTTCAGTGCTCTGCACAGTCCACTAGGGAAAGCCATTTCTCTAGCCCAGGTGGAGACCCAGCATTTCAAGCTACCCCAAAACACAAAACAGTTCATTCGATTGGGCAGGTCAACCATCTGACCAAGAGACCACCTTCAGAGAGCTGGATCGACTTTAAGTCATGTTAAAGAGATAGGAGAAATCATTATTCCTTTCATGAGATTCTGTACCTTCCCCTCCCAGAATTCCCGCCCTCGTTGTCGTCTCTCCAAAGCCTCCATATGATCTAGTGGGTGCTGGCTTTTCTGAGCCAGAACTCAGAAAGACTAACTTTCCCTTTCTCTTTCTGATGCTCACCAGTGCCAAAGGATGTTTTCTCTAGCGCTCTGTTCCTTTCTTGCTCTAAGGTTCTCCTCCCTACCATGTGGCTGTTTGTCTGCCATGTGGCTGTCATCCAGGCTGGCTTAATTCAAATTGTATGGCCTTTTCTCCTTCTCTTCCTCCTCCTCCTCTGGGCAGCTGCCAACACTCGCAGCTTACCCCACTCGAGTTTTCTTTTAAACTCTAATAAAATTGTCCTCATGCTTCCTTTTGGGGGGCATTTTAAAATGATTGTACTAGCAGGACCCCAAAAGGGGACCCAGGTTTCCCTGGGAAACTGTGGTGACCCTGGCAACCCTAACCAACATTTCCAGTACCATTGACAGTTGCTAGAGGTGCAGATGGCAGTGTCCGGGGGAGGCTGCTGCCGGGAGAATCGATTCAGAGATTCCGTTCAAACTGAGCCATGAGCATCCTTTAGAGATGAGCAGAAGGGGACCAAGAAGTCTAGAGAAAAGGAAGGAACCACCCATAGTTCTAGCTACTTAGGGAGGCCAAGGCAAGAGGATTTCCTACATCTAGGAGTTCAGGGCCATCCTAGGCAACATAGCAAGGCATATCTCAAAGGAAAGAAAAGGATTTACTTTTTTTTTTTTTTTTTTTTTTGAGGAAAGGGACTACTAAACATGAAGACTCAGGTCAGAGGGCTAGGTATAAATTTCTAGCTAGGGGAGGGCAGGCAGAGGGACTGAGATGTGTGACTCGTGCTCCACCTTTGTCTAGCCATGCTCACAGGAGGCAGGCCTAGAAAATGCCCCTAAGAAAAGAAAAGAAAGTGTCCCTGTGCCCAGCCTCAATGATCACCCTATACTGCATAGCCTTTGGGTACCAGCCTCCTGGGGGTCCTGAAGTGGGCAATCACCCTCTATATGGGGGGTCCCAGAGCTCTTGAGTGGAAGAGGGGAGTAGGGAAACTTTGGTGTGGGGTGTGAAGGATGAACAGGAGTTCAGTTTTCCTTTGGTGAGCTGTCATACACAATCCCAGGATGCACTTGAGCTGGATGGGAGACTTACATCCCGAGAGGGGCTGAGCGCAGAGCTGGGGTAGATGTGCTGGCTGAGGCTGATCAAGACTGATTGAGAGAATCTGCAGACCCCAGCACCCCCACCTAGGGCCACTCACTGCAGCCTTGCTGCTTCATTTCCGCCAGACCGTGCGCCTCGGGATTTCATAGCCACGTGCAACCCAGCTGCACAGGCCTAGGGCAGCACATCTGCTCCCTCAGAGGCCCTGCGCTCCACGCTCCTCTCAGCCTCAGGACTGCAGGCAGAAGCGCTCCTCCAGCATCGGGAGGCCTGACAGGGGAGGTGTGCAGGCTGAGTGGTGTGAGGCTGTGGAAATCACACAGTCAGAGGCTCCCAAAAGACTAGCAAGCCTAAGGCTGCCTGGGCTGGGGGCCTCTGTGGTTATAGTCACCAAATCTGCTGCCAGAGAAAGTTTTACAGGTCCAAGTCAGCAAGTCTAGGCACCCTCTTGGGTTGACTGCGGCAGTAGAATGTGTAAAGTCTACTTTATAGAATGTGGAGTGTCTTTTTTGAGGAAAAAAAAAATGTGTCCACCATTTCATCTACATCAGGACAAGATGTTTAGGAAAGTGAGGATGCCTGGAAATGGATTTTAGATGCCACTTACCAGATAAGATTTGTTAGTCATGGGTCTATCATTGACCCAAGATTCCAATGAATGATTTCCTATTAACCCCGATGCTTCATTAAACATGCCGTGGTGGAGGACGGTTCCATACTGAGCATGCACCCATGAGAACCAAATTTTCCTCTTGCAGTTTACTCAGTCTCACAGGTGGTGCCTGCCTCTGTCCAGTTCAAGCATTGTGACCCCACCACAGACCTCCTGTGGCCACCACCAGCCACGATCTATAGGACATGCCGCATCAAGATGGGAATGGACATGCTCAAGGGGTGAATATCCCTGATACCATTCTTCACCATCATGGGCAGCCATGACAGATAACCCTGTACCTGCAAATGACAGTGACCCCATTAATGCACCATCCTGACCCCCAAAGAGAGGACATCTCCATTATGCTTCTCCTAACTGGGTCCCAAAGCTGTAGGGGCTCCCCAGCGGGTGAGGTCTGGAGCCATCTGGAAGAAGATGACGTTTCTACAGTTTCCTGAAACCTAACTATGGAAATCCATCACTAGTATCCTCCTGTCCACCTGTTGGGAAGGGAACCAGACTGTGTGAGGGGCCTGAAGCTCAAGGCCACTGGCTGCTTAGAAAAGTCACTATAGACCTCCACCAGCTCAGCTTCTCCCTGCCCCCAGCTCCTCCCTGCTCAGCTCTCCATGGCTTCCCATTGCCATCAGGTAAAAGCAGGTACCTGGGGCTTCCGCTGTCACCAGGGACTTTCTTAGCTCCCCAGTTTGCTGAGCTGTGTATGGGAGAACAAAGCCAGGCAGCCAACGGGCAAACTTTAGGCATAGCAAGAATGACGGGTCTGGAGCAGGCATAAGACATTGCTAATACTGGAAGAAGCCCTGGGCATTCACCAGAGCTCTGGGGCCTGTGGATGGGGCGGTGTCCTAATGCCAAGATGTCCCTATTGAGGCCTTGGGGGTGTGAGGCCAAGCCCCTTCTCCTGAGAAAGCCTTCTTTAGAGGCTTCCTGTGAGGTTGTGGGAGGTCGTTGGCTAGACGAGGAAGTCTGTGGGACACCGGAAAAAGTTTCCAGTCCTAACTTTCTACACCTGAGCTGAAAGTCCTTCCCTCTTTTTGTTTTGTTTTGGGTTTGGATTTTTTTGAGACAGGGTTTCTCTGTGTAGCTCTGACTGTCCTACACTCTGTAGACCAGCCTAGCTTCAAATTCACAGAGATCCACCTGCCTCTGCCTCCCAAGTTCTGGGACAAAAGGTGTGCACCACCACCACCTGGTGATCCTTCCCTGTTCTTTGCTGGCTTATGACACTAGGTAAATTAACCTTTGTAGGATCCAGTGTCCTTATCTTTAAATCAGAGCAAACATGTTTTGCCTCCATGCTTTGAGAGGAGTAAATAGAACAGATATCGAGAAGATGATGCAGGACCCTCAATGTCCATGAGTGGCTCTGGCCTACCTTATAGGTCCTGTGAATTTCACAAATTCTGCTAGTACTCAGTACCATCCCTAGGCACCACAAAATCCCCACTTCTGCAGGATGACAAAGTGAGTCAGGGCCATGCACTCTGCTCCTGGCCAGACCTCTGTCTCCCGATCCGAATATGAGGAACAGGCAGGGTTAACCTAAGGCACCCAGCCCCACATCTCTGCTTTATACCAACCTCTCCCTCCAGACTTCTATTCCTGAAGACAGAGTAGGTGTCCTGTGGCCAGTGTTTCCACTGCTTCTTCACAAAGTAGATTCCCTGCAGAGGCTCCCACTCCCAAGAGTAACTGACCCATGTCACACACACCAAGGTTGTCTTCTTGGAGGAGAGGATTTGCGTGGGGAGGTCTCCGATGCTCTGCATCCTACCTGGTCCTTCCTTCCCCCCTCATTTGCATTCTAAACAGCATCCAAAAGCTGGCAAAGGATGAGCATGTCTTTCTTTTTCTTTGACTCTTAATACACCCACATCCTCTGGGGTGCATCTCAACAACCCACCCTAAAAATGAAGAAACCCTGGCTCAGAGGAAGGGGTGCGCAGCCAAAGACCCCAGGTGTTGAAGGCACAGCTGTAGAGCAGCACTTTTCCATACTTTGTAGGGAGCCAGGGAGCCTGGAGGGGCCTGGGGTTTGGCAGGAAACCCAAAGTCTGAGTGTGTGCTTAGGAGCTGATGAGCATGGAAACATGCTAAATGGTATAGCTCCCAGGGCAAGGGAACATTTCCTTGCACAGAGATTGGGAGCAGATGATCCCCCCACACACACACACACACTCCATGATGGAACAAAAAGATGTAGGACAAGAGCCTGCATGGACAGGACTGGCTTCCTCAGGCACCAAGCAAGCCCAGACCCTTAGCTAGGTCTGTGCCTTTGTGTCCATAGCCAGTGCACAGAGTCTGGACAAAGTCAGGTAGACCAGATACCCAAGTCCTGGTTCTGGCTGCCCTTTGGTTATCTGTGCTTATTCTCCCTGGGATTGTAAGCATCATTGTTCATTACTTCAAGCTGATGGTGCCTGGGTCCTTGAGTCAGAGGGCAGACTGGCTCTTGGAGGCTACCTGGTTCTGAGAACTTTCTTCATCTCCATCTTCCACAGGAGACACAAGACCCTATCTGGGTGCCCTCCCAGAGCCCACAAGGGAGTACTGAGACACTTTTGTACATAGTGAGATGTGTGGTTCATGAGAGTCTCTGCGGATTGAACCGATGCATCTCTTTCTCTCCTCGGGGTTCTGGCTACCCTCCTGCTTGAATTGCAGCCTTTATCATCCATCCATCTCTCCATCCACCCACCCACCAACCTCCCCACCCATCTATTCACTCACACACTCATATATCTATCCATCCACCCACCCACCTATCCACTTATCCATCCATCCATCCATCCTTCCTTCCTTCCTTCCTTTAGCTCAGTTGGTAGAGTATGAGACTCTTACTTTCAGGGTCATGGTTCGTGTCCCACATTGGACGCCATTTTTAGTTAGAAGCCTTTTGCCCCTCCCAGCCAGTCTTGGGCTGTTTCTGTGTTCTAGAACCTGCTTTTAGGCTTTATGTAGATGTATATGCCTTATATTGAGCATCATTTATAGCTGAAAATTTCTGGCCCAGCCTAGCCTGGAGGTCCAGATCCACAGTAACACAGTCATTTAGTCCTAAACAATCACACAAAGTCATATATTAATTACATGCTATTTGGTCTATGACTCAGGCTTATATGGTGGCTGGCTCCACCCAGCTCTACCCAGCTCCACCTAGCTCCTTGGTCTGTGAGATCCTAGCTTCATAGCAGAGTTACTGACAGGAACCATGTTTACTACCCCAACTCTGGAGAATTTTAGGGTCCACGCTGCCATGCAGTAGAACACAGCCATTCACTTCTCATAAACACTGTTTATGTGTTTGACAACAGGACCTCTTTCAGGGTTTTTGCCACTGAGTCAGGAAGCTTCTCTTAAAGGAGCTGTGCCTTTGCTCACCAACAGCAAACAGAGTCCACCCAAGAAAACATTGCTACCAAGAAACCGTGCTTGACTCTGTTCCTTTTTTGTCTATAAGAACAGACACCTTAAATCCATCACATGCAGCTCATGGTTGAACCGAGGCTTCTGTGAGACTTCAGGAACCCATCTTGTTGTTCAGGTTCAAGCTTAAACCCTTGTAGCTTAAGCTACAAGGAACCCCATGGCATCTCTGTACAATGGCTCACTTGAGAGACACAACTAGGAAATTGTTTTGGGCTCTGTTTCTGTGCTCTGAAACCCCTTTCCAGGCTTTATTTGAAAGTACATGCCCTACATTGGGCACCATTTATAGCCAAAAGTTTCTGGCCTGTCCTAGCCCAGAAGTCCAGACCTGCACTCCCACAGCCATTTAGTCCCAATAATCACACAAAGGCTTATATTAATTACAAGCTGTTTTGTCTGTGGCTCAGGCTTATTACTTGCTAACTCTTATGCTTTAGATTAACCCATATTTCTATTATGTTTAACCACATGGCTTAGTACCTTTTCGCTCAGTGCAGTATTCCCATACTGCTTCCTCTGTGTCTCACAGGCATCTCTCTCTGACTCCGCCCTCCTTCATCTTTATCTCTGCTTGAAAACTTCTTCTTTATTAACCAATGGTAAAAAAGCATATTCACTGTAAGTATTCCTGACGCTCCATGTGGATGAACCCAACATGACACTGAGTGTAAAGATTCCTGGCACTCCACTTGGTGAAGCCAACATGGCTCCGGCAGGACGCACCTCATATGGCAGCATGCCTCTAAAAGTGGCTACATAAACCCATGCACACCCCTTCTCTTAAAAAGAGACACCATGGTCTCTCTTTCCTCCTCTCCTGCTTCTCTGCTCCTGTACCCACCTGAGAACTCTCTTAAATAAACTCTCGTGTGGCCTTGGTAGTGTGAGTGTGTGTGTGTGTGTGTGTGTGTTCTCACACGCAAAACCAACATTCACAGCATATAGAAAGACATCGAACATCATCTATTTATCTATCCATCCATCCATCCATCCATCCATCCAATCCATTCACCCATTCATCACCATCCTTCCATTCAATCATCCTGCCATCCATCCACCCACCCACACACACACACATCCATCCATCCATCCATCCATCCACCCACCCACCCATCCATCCTTCCATCTATCTATGCATTTACCCAGCAGCTGCCAAGCCCTGTCCCAGGAGCTGCACTAAAGCAGAAATAGCACCACCCAGGGCAGACTCTGGAAGCCCTGAGAGATGATGGGGTCTCTTGCATTCCATTTTCAACGTGTGGAAGCATAAAGGAACCAGAGAGAGGGAGGATGATATGATATGACTGACATCCAAACTCCAGCCTTCTCCTGACCTGGTTGTCTCTGTTCCGCCCTGCCTCACAGTAGGACCCAGCTGCCACCTCACAGGCCAGGCAGCTGGCCTCTGCTGCCCTTCTGTCTCAGGCTGGGTGAGAATGTAGAGTGTTGGGGTGCTGGGCTACCATCTGTTGCTCCCCAGCACTGTGATATTATCTCTGGCCCGCGCCCAGCCCAGAGCAGGATGCGGCTTTCATCACTTCCCTCCCTTCAGACCCATGCGGGTTGTCAGAGTTTCTCATGCAAGGATCAAGGGGCCCCCGGGCAGAGGGTCCCCCAGCTGAGCCTCCTCCCCACCCCCCTAGCAGTCACAGGCCCTGAAGTAGGAGAGGTCTGGGCTGTGTATGAGAATGAGGGGGTTGCGTAACGGTCCACCCAAAGCTCCCCTCTGTCCATAAAAATCTTAGATGTCTGTTCAAGGAATTCTCCATCCCGTTAGTGATTTATTTAGACTCCGCTCATCTCATTGCCTGGTAGGTGACAGACCCCGCTCTCCCATCCCAGAGCCCAGGCAGGGCCTTTTCATCTCCAGCAGGCAGCCCTGGCCCTGCTCCAGTCCAGCAGATGGGAGGGGCACTGGAGTCTGCAGCACTCCAGGAACCCCAGAGTCCCACACCCAAGCACCCTGGCAGGCCCTGGTGTTCTGTGAATCGTCCTCGGTCCTCCTGGGATCCTGGAGGAGGTGGAGGAGGGTTGGGGTTAGTGAGAGAGGCAGCATTCTGACTCCCTTCCAGCCACCATCCCCTGGGATAACGGATAACTTTGAGGGGCCAAGACAAAGAGGGCTCCACCCAGCCCCTAGGGGTGCTCAGCCAAGCTCACTCAAGCCCAGGGTCTTACACACACACACACACACACACACACACACACACACAGAGAGAGAGAGAGAGAGAGAGAGAGAGAGAGAGAGAGAGAGAGAGAGAGAGAGAGCAGAAAAGGTAGTAGGCCAGCTGTAGGCAGGCAGTTCTATCTGAATCCTCTAGACTGGCCTCCGGCTCTCTGCAGGATAGCTTTGCTGTTCTGATGGTCCAGTCTCTGACTTCATAGAAAGAGGCTTGGGTGTACTTCACAAGCACAGGAGCAGGGCACTCCTCACAAGGACCCAGGAATGCGCAGGCTCAGAGCAGTCAGTGATGCTTATCCTGCTCCTAATCCCTCTGCAGCCTGCCCAGCACCCAGAGGGAGCTGAGTGGCCTTGCAGCACCTGATGCCGCAGGGCACCCTGGGACAGGGCATACTGGGCCTGGAACAATGGTTCAGCACCAGTTCCCTCCTGAGGCATGTGAGCAGCAGACATTGTCCCAGCTGGTCATCCTCAGCCGATTCCTCAGCTGGCATAGAAGAGGTGGCCACTGCCCAGAGAGGGAAACTGAGGCCTAGAGGCCATGGTACTGTCTCAGCCTGGCTACCCCATAGGCCTGCCGCTCATTCTCTGAGTTTCTGTTTCTCCTTGTCCTGATAAAGGACAGAGTGGAGGAGTAGACGTCCACTCACTAGGGCTTCCCTTTTCGGGTCAGTCACAGGCCACGTGATCTGCAGTACCATGTGCAGAAGCAGGTGCCTGGTAACAGAACCTACCTATATCAGATCCCGTGACAACAAAAGATATGATGGAATATCTGCTGTGTGCAGGGTGCTAAGTCAAGCCTCGGGGTCACAGCGAGATGTATATATTCAAATGCACAGAAGAACCGTCTCTCCTCACTCATTTACCCAGAGATAAGGGGGTCCCCAGGCTCTTTTCCACAAAAGGAGGCTACAGTGGACTGGGAAGGCCTCTGGGATTCAGGGTCAGGCCCTTGGACCCTCTTGCCCGGGCCACTTCACTGAGAGAACGGATTGAAACTGCTCCTGTTCTGTGGGGGGACCTCTCCCCACACCTTGCCCTGCTAGGATGGCAGCTGGAACCTTTAGGATCAGGCACATTAGGATTTGAATCTTTCCAGGGATGGATGTCACACAGACCAGCTCAGATCTCAGTTTACAAGCTACGTGGCTGTAGGCCATCCCCTCACCTCTCTGAGCCTGGGGCTCCTCCGCTATGGCACGGGTGCAGAGGGGCTGTTCTGGGGACATGTGGCATACGGGCACTCCTGTCAGCAGCTGTAGAAGTCATTAATGTCTCAGGCTTGGACTCCTCTTCAGGTGGTGGGATCTGTGATGAAGGCCTCAGGGTTTCTATGGGAGCATCTGTTGCTAGGTTCCCTGGGAGGACATGACAAGAAGACCTGTCTTCTTTCCATCCCTCTACACCTGTGAAGTGGGGAGAATGAGTCCCTTAATGATTCAAGTGAGATATGGAAATCATGAAATAGAAAATAAAAATCACAGGGCTGGAGAGATGGCTCAGGGGTTACAAGCATCATCTGCATTTCCAGAGGACCAGGGCTCAATTTCCAGCACCCACATGTCACACCTGTCTGTAGTTCCATTCCAGGGGATCTGACACCCATGGCAAACACCAACACACATAAAAAATTAAAAATCACAATAGCCCAAAGAACCAGAGAAGAACAGTATCTTGTCTCGGGTCCGATAGTAGTTTGGGCTGATTGAGAGTTATACTACATTCTCTGACCCTTGGGTTTGTTTCAGACTTTTTATTGAATCTTGGTGTCTTTACATCTCAATCTCACTCATTTTTCCATCTCTTCAAATCTGCCTTCTACCCCTGCAACCTCCCCGACCTGAGATAAAATAAAATTTAAAAGAAAAGAAAAATCTCATCATGGAAGCTGTATTGTGGCCCAGTGAGTCAGTTTGCCTTTTATACTCCGTACATCTTATCTGTAAGTGTTCATTGCAGTGAGTCATTGATCTGGTTCCAGGCCTCTGGTTTCTGCTACACTATTGATTCTGATCTTTCACAGGGATTTCTCTTGGCTATCCTGTTGTCCTGTGTCACGGAGATCCTGCAGCTTTGGATTTGCAGGATGTGCCCTTTCACATGCTCCAGCGGGTCATAGATGGTGGGCCAATTCATAGTCTTGGTTTTGGACTTGGATGTTGCTGGGTGGGTCAGTCTGCCAGCCCTCCTTCATGCTCACCACTAGGGTGAGCTCTCCAGCCCTGCCCTGGCTAACTCACCCAGTGAAGAAAACAGCAAGGGACAGGCCGCTTCTCCTGCTCTACTGTTGCCCAGGTGAGGTGCAGGGCCTGTTCTCCCTAGTTCTGCAGTTGGTGAGGGGTGGGGTCAGCTCTCCCACCAACAGGTGGCAGGAGGAGGGTATCTTTCTCTCACCCATGCCACCATATGGCAGACCAGTAGAAGTCATACCAAGACATCACCATGGCCCAAGGTGACAAGCAGGCCACCCACCTCAGCCCATTCTTCACTGCCTTTACCTCTTCAGATCTGCCTCTCTCCACAGAGCATGAACCATACTCACCATAATAGAGCCTGACTGCCTGGTGCCACAAGACACCGCTGACCCCAAGTTTTAAGTCTTTCGTGTGTATTGTTTATGTAGTACATGTGTGGGCATGCACTTGCAGGCATGTGAGTTGGGCATGTGCCACACATGTAGTGTTCAGTGGACAAACTTGAGTGTTAGTCCTCACCTTCCATCCTGTTTGAGGCAGGGTTTTGTGGCCACCATGCCTGCCACAAGCAAATGTCTCCTGGCCATCCCCAAGGGTGCTAAGAGCACAGATCTGAGAGCTAAGCACACTGCACTGTGAGTTCTGGGAATCCACACTCAGGCAGCATGCTTGTGTGGCCAGTACCTCACCCACAGAGCCATCTCTCCATCCCTGGTCCCATATTTCCAAGGCCCCTATGACTACAAGTTTATCTCCAGAAATTCCATTCACTTAGCTTGGGGACCTGAGCAGGAGACCCCTCTGGGAGGAAGGGGGTTGGACAGGCAAGAAACTGACATGGCAGGAGCCAGGTGTGTGTGCATGGGGGACACCGCCTACACTGACTGCCCACAGAAACCTTGGGACAGAAGACATCAGGAGGGACCTAGTGATGAGGAAGCCTCAGATTCCTGTTTTTCCAAGTCTGGCACCCGCAAAGAGTCTCCTAGTTCCCTAGGGCCACCTACCTCAGCCTGGGTTCTGTGGACATAAGGAGGACACGTGACCAGGGGCTCTGGGGAGCAGGAGCTGAGTTGGATATCCCCCTACTCCAGAGCTCAGCAAGTCATGCAGTGTTGTGCAGGTCCCAGAGGCTCCTGAGGCCTGCCTGGCCATGGCTGAGCCGCCCAGAGCTCAGATGGTGTTGACAGTCAAGTGGGAATTCAAGGGGGTGGGGGTGGGGGAGTGAGAGGGTAGGAAGATAGAACAGGTGGATAACAGGCAAGCTAGTCAGATCCCTCATATGTTCATGTGAGCATGGCTATATGTCTCTGTGTGCGAATGTGTGTGTATGTGTTTGTGTGCATGGGCATGTGTATATCTGTGTCTATGTGTATACATGTTTGTATGATTTGTACATGTATGGATCTGTGTATGCAGGCCCCTTTCCTGAGCAATCACATAGGTACAGGGGACCCATCACTGAACTGAGAGAAGATGGCAAGTGGGCACCTTGCCCATGTCACACTGTGGGTCCAGCATTTCCATGTTGCTTTTATAAACTTGCAGGGAATACAGAACAGGTAGTGACGCCTCAAGACCCAGGGAAGCCGGGGTTGCCAGCTCTTGGGAGCTCTGTGAAGGTTTGGTGACTACATGAAGGAAATAATGGACCAAGCTGCCTGTCTGTGTCGGAGCTTACCACAGAGCACGTGCTGCTGATGGTGCCCCCCACCCCTGCCTCCCTCCACCTCCACAGGCTGGCCCGGTGGCTTACCAGGAGGACTGGCCTTGAGTCTCCTCACACCCAGCCTTCTGTGGTTAGGCTTACAATGAAGAGAGGAGATGTGAAGCCTGGCCCACCCTGCAAACTCCGCAGGAGCCCAGTCATTCTCTGGAACAGTGAGGGATGAATTCTTGGCAGCTTCAGACCCTGTGCATCACTGAGGCAGCCCCACCTCTGTCTGGGTTTGATCAGCTCCAACAGAACAGGCCGCTTGTTAATTCTGAGGGGAGAACCTCAGGAGATAGAGGCTTGCAGACTCCTCAGGGAAGGCTGAGCTGACAGAGACCATGCCTTGGTATCTGCTCATACTCCCTTCTATCATTTTTCCCTAATCAGTCTGGAAGTTTCCCTTTGGATTCACATCTCTGTTGTGTTCAGCAATGGAGGCAGGACATACAGATAGAAGACACCTGGGCTTTGTGTCAAATGTGAAATGGATCTTTGGGTGTAGGGACAATTTCACAATGAGGACAAAACCCTGTTGGAGTCCCGCACACAAGAGATGTATCTGCCTGGACCAGAGGCTGCCATTCCTGTCTCCTCCTCCTCCTCCTCCTC
>PVIH01019295.1:0-35817 GCA_004025045.1 Sigmodon hispidus | reverse complement strand
CCATCCATCCCCCATCCATCCCCCATCCATCCCCCAGCCAGCCAGTCTTTCACCAACATAGTCCTTGTAAACCAGAACTGCTCTGTGTCCAGCGCTGAGCAGAACACAGCCAGGAAGACGACTCTGCTGCTGACCAGAAGGCCTTTGCAACACAACCAGGACAGCTGCAGGCAGGGGATGACTGAAAGGTGGGATCTTAACCACTGTTAGCCCTCTCTCCCCTTCTGGTGGAGTGCAGAGAGTGCAGAGAGATGGTGACAGACAGATGGATGAGGGACAGACAGATGGATGAGGGACAGACAGATGGATATGATAGAATAATGTGTATGAAGAGGTAGTTGGGGAGTGAGATTAGTGGGTGTTGAATGGATAGTGGATAAATGGTGGGTAAGTGGTACTTGGATAAATTATGGATGGGTGGATGGATGGATGGATGGACAGATGGATGGATAGATGGATGGATGAATGATGGGTAGATGGTGGATAGATGGTGGGTAGATGGACAGATAGATAATGGATGGATCATGGGTAGGTGGTAGGTGAGTGGGTAGATAGTGGGCAGGTGGTGCATGAATGAGTGAATGGATAGATGGCTAGATGACAGATTGTAGATGGATGGATGGGTGGATGGTGAATGAACGAGTGGTAGGTAGAAGGTGGATGGATAAACGAATGGATGGTGGGTAGATGGTAAGTACTCAGAGATTTCACCATAGCCACACCCACACCCACCAACCACAAGACAAGCTCCTCCCATAGATCAAAGGCCGCCTGCATTCTGCAGAGCTGACCTACCCTTTCTCGTTGCTCCTCACAGTCACGTCCCTGAGCAGTGAGACTTGCGGCCTCACCCTACTGTGTCACCGTCCAGTAGATGACAAGTGGATTCTGAACCCAGAGTACGAGGTACAAAGAGGCCCCTGGAGGGGGCTGAGGGTGAGTGTGGAGCCCACATCCTTTACTCAGAGGAAGCTGTGGGTCACCTCACCAGAGCAGGCCAATAAGCTACTGCTACCCACCTCACGTCAAGCTCTGTCAGTACTTCACCTTCACATGCAACACCTGCCACACCCACAAGCGGCTACTGCTATCCCCATATGACAGAGGAGGAAACTGAGGCTCTCAGAGACCTAGCCAGAGCCCCCAGTCATGAACAAAACCAGGCTGGATTCAGGGCCTTTATCTTGAGGACCTACAGATATCTCCAGCGTTCCCCCAAGCTCTCCTGACACACCCCACCCCTACCCCCACCGCATATATCACATTCTGCTCCCTTTAAATAGACCAGAAATGGGTTCATTTTCCAATTTGCCTCACCCTGAGCAATAATGTCCATGAAATAAAGCCTTGATGTAATAATTGCTTATGGATGTAATAATGGCTTATGGGGTTTTTTCTCCAATGCTCATTAAAATAAATATATGACTAGCAAAATAGAAAAACTTTGCCTATGCCTGACCCAGAGTTCCTCTCCTATCCCAGTGAGCAGCCGAGGAGACTCTGGAGGGAGAAAAATAGGAGAAAGGGAAGGAGAAGAGCTGGGAAGAGGAAATGGAGGAGGAGGGGAGAGGGGAAGGGGGAGGTGATGAGGGAGGGAGGAGCACATGGCAGGAAGGCGAGCCTAGCCTCTCCTGCCCTGCACCCCCTCTTTCTTGAGGAAGGATGCCGCCATGACTGCCGCTCCTGGTCTGGGCCAGCTGAACACAAGCCTCATGGGGAAGAGAGTAAGAATGACCAGGGTGGCCTGATAATGGGGTACAAGGACCTCAATATTTCCAGGTCCTGGCAGTCAGAGCCCCTATTTGAGTCACCCACAGGACAGAGGTGTGGGGAGGGGGCTGCTGTCCCTAGAATTCTGCCTGGAATAAACAGTATTCTAATACTGAAGAGTGGAAAATCCTCCAGAGATGGTACCAGAAGGAGACAGTGGGGGGGGGGGCAGAGGCGAGGTGGTGAACAGCAGGGGGGGGCTGTTCCCATCATGGCGGAGCTAGAGCAGGCCCAGAGGCAGAGCCAACATGGGCAGGAAAAGCTGCCAGGAAAGCTGGCAGGTGTGGGTTCAAATCCTAGCACCTCTGCTTTGTTCATTTCCCTTCTGAACACCACTGACCCTCCTGTGAGACAATGACATCCCCCTCAGAGGGGCCTGGGAACCAATAAAATGTGTATTTCCTACAGCAACACTCAGTGAGCAGAAAGTACAAACAGCTATTTGTCAGCTCACACTCACTAATTACTATTTATGGAAATGCAGCATGAGCTGGCTGTTCCGTAACACTGAACAGTATATTTATTTCTGTTGTATATTTGTCTATGTGTTTCTGTTCCATTTATACTGTGTATGATTGCATCTGGCTACATAAATACAGTATATATTTTACTATATAGTGTGTGTTATAATCTACTATCAATTGCTATGTATCAACTGCTTCCTGTTCCACTACCGAAGGATCAGGAAGCATAGTGGGCAGGCTCCTCTGTCTCTTGGTCACAGCAGGCACAGTACTGTCTCACACCAGGACTTAGGACTGAGGCCAGTGATCCTTTATGCCACCTAATGTGGGGTCCCTCAAAAATCTCTGTTCACCTCAAAATGAAGATATCCTGAAGACATAGCCCTTGGCCCGGAGAAACAAAGGAAGACAGAAGACATGAGGTACACCTTTGGGATGCTGTTTCTTGAACATTTGGGGATAAATTGTTAAATCTGCAGTCGAGAGACCCATAGACATAGGAATACCAGATAAAGTACCAGAGACCCACACCCTAGGGACCTCTTAGAGCTGAATGCCTCTAAAGAGACCCACAACCATGATACCCTAAGAAACGACACTGTTCCCCAAGAGCCCTTGCAGGAGTAAAGACTTAGATGATATATTACAGGTGTCTGGCTTCCTGCTTCAGGACAGAGCTGAACTCAAAAAACCACATTGGAGGTGCCTCCCAATGCTGGGCGACAGCCTCATTCCTGAGCCGATGGTGCCACCTGGTGGTCAGTTCCTCCATTGCAGCTCCGGGCCCTGCAATTTTAAGATCTCATGTGTTTAGCTTCTTGCTGTGCAGTTTGGAAGCTATTGCTTGATCTCTCTGAACCTGGGGGGGCGGGGGACCTCAGCAAGAGAGAGCAGCAGTGCCCACCACATCTTGCAGCCTGTCACTGCTTTGTGGGTCGAGTTCCACCCCCAGCCTCAAAGTTGTTATGTAGCCAAGGATGACCTTGAACACCAATCCTCCTGCCTCCACCTCCCAAGTACTAGAATCCACTCACTTGCCATCACATTCAGATTGTATTCAGTGCTAGAGATGAAGCCAGGGCTTTGTGTGCATCAAGGCAAGCCGTCCACCAACTGCACTTTATCTGACCCAAGGCTCCTTCCTCTTTTGTGTTAATCTCCCTGGTATCTGGAACAGATGTGGAACTGGGACCCGGCACCCACCCCTTTCATTTCCAAAGCTGTTGGTGCAGAAGGAAAAAAACATGTAATTAAAAAGAGGAGACACAAAAGAGTCCTGCTCAAGGCCTACCACCTTCCTTCCTGCCAAATCCGGTGACCAACTGCATTTATGAAAACAAGACCCCTCACCGAAACCCAGGGAGCCACGTGCTCCGGGGCCAGCAGGTACCACTGTAGCTAAAGCCCAAGGAAAGAAAGATTCTTTTAATTACTGATTAGTTTAGTCCTGTGTGACTATTGAAATTCAGAAAAACAAAATGAGAGGGATTGAGCTTCCTTTCATGTTGCTTGGGTTTTGTATTTCTGAGGTTTGTGGCCTTGGAGTAATCAAATATAGATGGGGGAGACAAGGAAAAGGTGGGTGTTATGAGGATGTATGGCTTGGGGAGAAGAGAGGTGAGTCAGTGCCTGGGTTTAGAGAAGGAAAACCCCAAGAAGCTGCCCCTGTACACCTCAGAACCTGAGGTAGGAAGGCAGGTGCCGCACAGGGTCTTCATCCCCACCCAGCAGGGACATCCATGGCTTCCGCCCTCAAGTCCTCAGCCTTGGCAAATGGTGACAGCACTTCTGGTGGAATCACTGCCTAGATCCGCGGTCCTGAGGTAACCTTGTGGCCCTGGCCCCCGACATCCCCCCGCTCTGTGGATGAACTAAGTGTCCCAGGCCTAGATGGAGTTCCCAGCCACAGAAGTAGGTCAAGGATACACAGAATGCCAGTCAGAGCCAATGAAGCCAACGCCTGTGAACTTGGAGCTTGAAGAACATGAGCTAGAGCTGTTGGCTGGCATCTTGGGGAGAGGCCTGACCATGCAAGAGGGTGGCCAGCCAGAGTGGAGACCAGAGCCAAGGACAAAGAGAAACAGGACTCCACAACATCATCGAACATATTCAGACATGGACTCCTCCGTTACTTCTTAGCTGAAGGCCTTGTTATCAGAGATCCAGAGCCTTGGTCAACTGTTCCAAGGGACCTCTAATGCCTGAGGCTGTCTCCTGAGAAACTGGCCAGCTGCTCCCCCATCTGCATTTGTACTTCCCTTTGCAGAATTCTTCCTCCTGGAGCAGCCATTGCCAGCACAGGCATGCATGCATGCGCACACACATGCACACAGGTGTGCACACACTTGTGCATACTCCATCTGCTGGCTCAGTTGCAAGGACTGACTGGGTGGGGCCAGCTGTGACCTCACACCAGGGGAAAGCCCCTGCCTCATGCCTCTACCACCCTCTACCCTGTGGCCTCTCCTGACACCAAGCCTTGTCAATTTCCCTGGCTGTACCCTCTCTACCCCGCAGCCTGCTTGGAGGGGTCCTCACCCACTGCCACCACCCTGGTCTTCAGGCATGAGGCCCTGCGCCTTCTGGCTCCTAGAACAATAATGGATGAACAGTGACCCCCAAGTCTGCTGGGCACATCCTGTGTGCCGAGGGATGATGCTCATGTTCTTTGTCGGGAGGTGGAGAGAATGGGGAAAAGGAGGTTCCTATGTTGACATCAGGTAAACCTGGAGGGACTTCCAACTGCTGCACTCACCTGGATGAGTCTCACGTGCCCCAGAATGAGGACACATACGCTGCCTCCCGGATTGAAAGAAGACCTGCAGGCAAAGGTCCAAACCCAGCTCAGGGATCTCAACACCTTCTGCCAACAACCTTGTCTAGAATCCAGCAGGGTCAGCTTCAAAGTCACTGTTCTTCCCTGGAGATGTGACATGGATCCTTCTTCCCCTCCACCTCCTACCCCATCTCGAAGAGACTCTAGCGCCCTTGACTATAGCACACTGGGACCCTGTGCCATCTCACAAGATGGTGTGTCCAGGGCTTCCAGAGAGCCAAGAGTATTTGAGGAAGACATACCAAGTCAGACTTGTTCAAGAGAGACCTGGAGATGTCTCTTCCTCACCCAAAAGGCTCCAAGGCTTCCCACCACCCTGCAGGTTAAACCCAAAGTTCAAGTCCAGTTCTTAGACCCTACACAGTCTCTCAGGCTTCTTCCCAGACCCTGAATACTCCCTGCTCTGTAGCATTTACTCCAGGCCTACCTTCCCACCCCAGGACTTCCCACATGCCCCTCTGCCCCTCAGCCTGTTCTTCCCCCATCCCCACCCCTCTGTATCCATGCTGAACCTGACCTTCACCAGGATGGCTTTCCCAACCTCAGGCTTCACTTGTCCTTGGAGCTGCTGACCCCTGCCACCGCCTGCTCCCCAAGTCTATGGCCCTGGCTAAAATCTCCACATGGTTCTTTCTAATGCCTCTGGCCATCCCCTGCACAGTAAGTGCAAACTATCAGAAGCCATGGGGCATTTTCCATTTTATCCCCAGCACCTGGTGTGTACTCTGCCTTCCGCGCGGCTTCATTAATGTGAAATGAACTCAGGCGTGCATAAATGAGCCAAGCAAGAAAGAACAGACCATTGAACCTGGCTACTCAGCTCTTCCTCCCACAAAGCCCTGTACCCCTGCAATCTCCACACTTTCCCTCCTGTGCCTCATGCCCTGTGTCCTCAAAAGGCCTTGCTAGGACTCCAAGGTTCTCCCACTCTCTATAAACCCATGTATGCCCAGCAGGACCTGCCCCATGTTTACCCAGCTCTTGGCTCTCTGGAAGTCCTGGACACAGGCATCTTGTGAGACGGCACAGGGCCTCAGTGGACAGTCAAGGTAACTAGAGTCTCTTCAAGCCAGGGACCTGAAGGGGGGGGACGATTCACACCCTGAAATCCTAAACCCTCCTTCATCACAGCTCATGGACACTCAGAGCCAGACACAAGCAGTGTTCATGGGTGCTTCTCTACTCAATTGCTTCAGTTTGGGGTCCTTAGAATGGGCCTGAACCATCTCTCCATTTCACTGAGGAGGACCCACAACATCAGCAAAGCAGTGTTGACCAACCAGCTTTTGTTATCAGCTCTGTTCTTTCTCCAGCATCTAGGCAAAGACCTGGTCTAAGTTCATTCCGTTTATTGCATGACTGAGTGACAGATACAGCCACTGTCCTAAAAGCTGCCATGCTCAATTCTCTCTGCTATCTGAGCCCTGGGACCTTCAAAACACACAGACAAGGCTGTCCTGGAGAAATTGCTGGTTCAGAAACTCCAGCCCTTGGTCTCTGGAAGCCCTGGGCACAGGCAGAACAGACACAGGGCAAGCCAAATGTCTATGCTGGAGTAGGCTCCTGGTCCATACTAGAAGCCCAGGTAGGCCAGCCTGTGCAGACCAGTGAGCCTTGGAACCTAGGCAGAGTCTTGAGTCTGAGACTTGAGAATGTCCCCAACACATGCATTGTTGGTAGGCCAGGCTAACAGGGCTCACATATCCTTTCCACAGCTGGACACTCAAAGCAGTGACAGACCTTACCGAGTCACTGGGTAGCTGAATGGTACGGGAGCCAGAATCTGGGAACTAAAGGAGAAACCCGCCAGGTCAGAGAATAGAGGACCGGAGCCAAGTGCAGAACCCGGGAAGGGCCGACATAGAGCAAGAACTGGGAGTGCTTGACCTTCCAGGGCCGCTGCTGTAAATGCAGAGCAGCAGGAACACACAAGAAGGCAGTATCCCCAAAGCAACAAAACATGAAGGGGCCCAGGCCAACACAGCCTCAGGGGTGTGTTCCCATTACTCGAACCCTAACCCAGGGTCCCCAGATACCCAACAGAGACACAAATCCTGGCACCACCTAAAGCCATACTCTTCTCCACTTAGGGCCAAGGTGATGTGAGGGTTCTGCTTCACTGAGCCCCCCTCAAGGCCACCCTCTCCCTCCTGCCTGAAAAATGAATGACTGAAAACAGGCGATTCCTAACTGGTACCACTTCCGACCCCTGTGGCACCATGTTCTTTTGCTGTCCTAGGGTCCTAACACAAGAACTAGCCCAAGATAGAAACCTTGCCATCGGGCTGGAGAGATGGCTCAGCGGTTAAGAGCACCGTCTGCTCTTCCGCTCTTCCAGAGGACCCGGGTTCGATTCCCAGCACCCACATGGCAGCTAACAACTGTCTGTAGTTCCAGTTTCAGGCAAAACACCAAGGCAAATAAATAAATAAATAAATAAATAAATAAATAAATAAATAAAAGTGTTTAAAAAAAAAAAGAAACCTTGCCATCACTCACTTTCCCCTCCATAAAGTGGGGGTGATGGGTGAGCCTTCTCTGGCTGATTACTGGGGGTGTAGACTGAGACCATGGGGATGAGTGTAAAGATGAGCTGGTAAGACATGATCTGGTCTTGGTGTGGTCACCATCAATTCCATCAGCATCATGCTGCTGTCCCCACAACCACAGCAACCCCAACATGTGTGCCTGAGTCATTCTTCTTCCTGGTCCCCAGTCACCACCTCTAATTCCATCCAGGGTATACAGTGAACCACGTTTAATTGTTTTGCCTCAAGGAACAAAAAAATTACTCAGAGTCAAAAGAGGCTAAAGAATTAACTAGAGAAAAACAGAAATATATTAAGCTTTTGGTTGTAAAACAAAAAATGCAGCATACAGTCTCTCACACATCCATCCTCTGCATTTTTACCTGCGTACTCCCAGACACACATAAGGGCTCAGGCACACACATACTCACAGACATCGTCATGTATTCCCAGCAGGCACAAGTGTGCACCCCTCCTACACCCAGCCCTAGGACACCACAAACTGGGGAGACCTACATCATTCTCCCCGTGCTCCCTCACTAATGCATCAAAGCCAGGCTCACTCCAGCTACAGAGTACATTCCCAGGATTCTTTGAGCCATGCGTTGGTTGGGAGCTGTTAGATGATTCTGTTCTCCAGAACAGACAGCCTCTTGCTCACGGCTTCCAGTGGACTCGGAGTTAAGGGTATGTGGCCAGAGCTGGGAGTAATGACCTGACCCCACTTCTGGTTTCTCCCAGGAGCTACACCTCTAACTTTCTCTCCCTCCCTCTCCGCCAAAGCCCAGGAGTACTCAGCTGTGATTGTGTTCATGCTTAGTCTTGGTGAATTCCTACCATGCACTGAGACTGGCGAACTGTCACGGCTGGGTCCTCCTCTGAGTAAGGGCTGGGATTTACCATGTCACCAGGTGCCTGTAAAATGAGCCCATAGGCTTCATATTTCGCGAGCAGGTCCAGAAGTCTACCTGAGTCTCATCCTTAGAACTTTGCT
The DNA here is from genome assembly GCA_004025045.1 of Sigmodon hispidus. Lineage (NCBI taxonomy): Eukaryota > Metazoa > Chordata > Mammalia > Rodentia > Cricetidae > Sigmodon > Sigmodon hispidus. The sequence continues at coordinate 27,225 of PVIH01019295.1, read as the reverse complement.
TCTGCCTCAGTTTCCCTACCATATGGAAGCCCATTTGGATGTGACGAGGCCCATTACCAGGCAGGTGCCAGTCTTTTTAGCCAGAATCCAGGCCTTATCCAGGCAAGTTGAGGCTGCCCTAAGCCTATACCTAAACCAGACTGTCGGTGGTCACATCTCAGTATCCTGGCGCTCTATGCTTCTGCAGCCCTCCCCATTCCTGCCCTCTACAGCCTGAGCAAGGATATGCTTTCTGGTCAAGGCCTGCAGCATATTCTCCACCTTGGCCTCAAATCTCAGTATGGACTCACAAGCACACGGGTCTTCCTCTGCAGTGGAAAGAAGGGGGAGAGCACTGCTGAGCGATGGGGGGTGGGGGAGTCACTGCAGAGGCTGACCCACGGGAGATTTAGGGACCTGAGGGAGAATGGAAGAATAGCAAGCGACATCAGAGGCTCTAGATGGCATCCCCCGGAGTGGTGAAGAGCGAGCATTGCTTGTCCTCAGAGCCCTGACGGGTCCTCGGTGGAGTACCTGCTGTGTGGGGTGCTCAGTTCATCATCTTACTTGAAAGCACGTCTGGGTCTGACATCCAGAGTGTGTGTGTGTGTGTGTGTGTGTGTGTGTGTGTGTGTGTGTGTGTACGCGTGCTCGTGTGTGTGTACGCGTGCTCGTGTGTGTGAGTCTGTGTGTATGTTCCTGTGTGCATGCATGTATATGTGGCAGGTATGGTCATCTATCCAGTTTATTGACACTGAGTCTCAGTCACCAAGTAGGAGAGGCTGGCTAGCCATGCGTGCACGTTCCAGGAATCTGCCTGTCTCTGCCTCCTGAAGTGTGGATTACACGCATGCTACATCTAGCTTTTTTAATGTATTCTTTATGTATGTGGGTGTTTTGCATATGAATGTATGTGTACTACATCCATGTGATGTCCTCAGAAGTCAGAAGAGAATCTCAGATCCCCTGTTACAGACAGTTGTGAGCCACCATGTGGGTGCTGGGGGTCTGAGCCAGGTCCTCCAGAGAGAGCAACCAGTGGCCTTAGACACTGAGCCATCTTTCCAGATCTCTGGCTGTTTTGATTTGGTTTTGTCTGATTTTTTTAGGTGGATTTTGGGGATAGGTTTCAGGTCTTCATACTTACAAAGCTAGTGCATTGCCAACTAAGTTTTCTCCATTGCTCAGGAGCCCAGACTTTTCACCACAGGGGTCAAACCATGGTCCAAGACATCAAGAGAGTCAGGAAGACAACAGAGTTCAGTCCTGGCTCCAACAATCAACAGTGGTCCCACCCCTCCAGCCTTAACTTTCCCATCTACAAAATGGAATCATAATCTTCCTACCAAATAGGGCAAATGCAGAACACTGAGAACAGCATTGGTCGAAGACAAGGGATCAGTATGTCTCAGGCAGTAGTGAGCTAGCCAGTCCACTGCTGATGCCGTCACCAGTGTGCCACCCTGCTTTACCCATGCCACACTCAGATCCAGAGTGGCTCTATTCCCTGCAGAGCCCCTCCCTTTGATGGCCCCTGGTCTCACTCACCCACACAGATTTTCTTCTGCAATTTCTTGCCGATCTGGTTGATGGTCTTGAAGTCAGCTGTGTAAAAGTAGTGGTCTGCCACTGGCTCAGACGCAATTTCCCTCAGCTCATCCTCCACAGCATTGCCCACGCCCACCGCAAACATCTTAAAGCCTGTGAGAGGAACCAAATACAGAAGGCTGGCCTCCCGGGGCAGGCAGACAGGTGGCAGAGCCTCCTGAGGAATGCCTAGACTGCCTGTGCAAGACACCTCCTGGTGGCAGCTTCTGGAATTGCAGGTGCAATGTCTGTACCAAGAACAAATAAATCTGCTATGTTGTCAGAGGTTCTGCTGTGTGATCCTGCTCATATTTGCCCTGGGAGCATCATCTGGCCCTCAAAACATCTGCCAGGTGGTTATTATTTTCCTCACTTAGTTAAGATGGTGTAACCTGTCTCAAAGTGAGGTTGTTTTCCAACAGTGGGTGCATTCTTGGGAACCAATATTCTGCTGGAAAACTTAAGTCTCAGCAACAAAAGGATCGTAAGATGAATCACTCGGTCCTCCAGGCCTCAGCTCTGTCGTTGGCATAACAAAGAGAGTTGGCCTAACAAGCACCCTTCTATTTGAAGTGATCTGAGTTTAAAACATTAATCAGAAGTCACTGAGGCAAGCTACAGTAGAGCTGTGCCTCTGGGTGTCCCTGGCCATCAGTGGGGACCAGAAGCCAGGTAGTCAGTACATACCGAGTTCCTTGGCCTTCCTGGCAGCATCATTAATGTAGTCCTGGCTCCGGCCATCGGTGAAGACAATGCCCACCTTCTGGGCTCCAGGCCTTGCCCCGCTGGACACAGTAAAGGAATTATCTATGAGATACTTTAGAGCAGCGCCCGTCATGGTGCCCTTCTCCATGTAAGACATGTTCCTCACAGCCGCCTTGATGTCCTTCTTGGTATGGAAGCGGCCAAGTGGAAACTCCTGACGCACAGAACTTGAGTATTGTACCAGGCCCACCTGGGCCAGCCTGTCTGACACATCCAGTGTGTCCACAATCTGGTTAATAAACTTCTTCACCAGCTCAAAGTTCTCAGGCCTCACACTCTTGGATCCATCAATGAGGAACACCAGGTCGGTGGCTGAGCCACTACTACCGCCACTGCAGACTGAGGGAAAACAATGAGGATGAAGCTGACGGGCATGGCATTTGTTCCCACCATCAGCTGGGCACTCAACCGTGTATGAGCTCTGGACTCAAGGGTCCCCCTCTTTGTATGTCAGAATTCCCTCTACAAAGCCATAGTTCCTGGACCCATTTTACAGCATCAGAAAGAGCTGGTAGATCACACAGCTCAAAACTGGTGGCACCAAGATGTCACCTCAGCATCTACACCTCATCCTACCTCAACACACCCTGCCTAATGTGATCAGAGAGAAAGAAATCGGGAGAAATCCTCCCACAGTTAGAAGGCATCTGTCTACTTTGTGGGTTGGTCCAGATGCAGAGAGCATGAATTCTCAGATGGATCTCCTGGGGAGTGTAGCCAAGGCCATCTCCCACCTCCCTTCCCAGGGTTTGTTCAGGTCCAACCACTCACCATTGCAAGTCTTTCCATCGCTGTTCAGAGTGAAGCCCTCGTGGCAGGCACAGGTGTAGGAACCTGGAGAACTGATGCACACCTGCTCGCAATCGTGGTCCCCTGTGGCACACAGGTCTGACACCACTGGGAAGACAAGCAGAAGCTTAGGTATCACACTCACAAATGCTTGCACATCTCAGTCAAAATGCTCCTCCCTGACCTTGAAGACCAGCCCATGGCACCGTCAAGGAAACTGAGACACATACACCCCACACTGGAGAGAGACCAGATCCCACACTCTCAATCCAGGGTGGCATTGATTAGCCAGAGCGGAATCACCCAAAGAAGGGGATAATGCTGCAAATAAAAATGAAAGGCCCCTGCAGCGGTAGAGGCCATGGAAGCAGGGTCTCTGGTATGTTCTGTTTATTCCTGTGGCTGATTATCTATCTACATCTCACACAGTAATAATCACAGCACACACAACTCCATGATAACAAGTCTGTTGCATGCTGGGAGCTCTTCAATCCTTACAGTAAGGAATGTGCTCTGAGCCCCATTACACATATGGAAAAGAGCGGATCCAGCCGCATCCCTGATCCGACTCTATGCCTTCCAACCAGTCACATCCCCCAAGAAATCCTTACCCAGAGGTCCATCCTCCACAAAAGATTACAAACCTTCCCAGGCCTCTGGACCCTCCTGCATTGTGGAAACCTTTGGTACCAAGATCTACCAGGTAGGTTGGATTTTTTTTTTGTTTTTAAAATGCTCCCCTAAAGGGTTCCAGCCCACCCTTGGTCCCTGCAAGGTCATTCTATAAAAAGGCTCTTGAACTGCAGGCTGAGGACCCTCCAGAATCTGATGCTCACTATTATTGGTCCAGCCTGCATTCACTATCCCACTTCAGCCTATTTTGAGTTCCACTCCTAAATCATGGAATACTTACCCTTGGCCTCATCCATGATACTGATGCCAACAGTCCTTGACACTACCCTGCCTGGCTCTATAACCTCACCAGTCCTTAACCTGTCACCCTGTTTCAGCCCCAGCCCCAGGAGCAGCCCCTCCCAATGCCCACTCCTCACTCTCTGCCCTGAACCTGCCCTCCCAAGTTTATTCTCTACCGCCACCCTTGCTTCACCCCAACTAACTCTGTGATCCCCAGAGTTAGTCAACCCCAGAGTTAGCTCTTAACCTTTGTCAATCCAACCCCTCCCCCAGGCCTCGGCCCCGCCCCTCCCGGCCGCACACCGCAGAAAGCCTCTTGGAACTTCTTGGCCAGCTTCTCGATGACATTGTAGCTCTCCACGTAATCCACGTGCTCGTCCTGAGGCTCGCTGGCGATCTGTCGCAGCGTGGCCTTGTCCACGCGACCCACACCGATAGCAAACAGTTCGATGCCACTGGCCCGCGCGCGCGCGGACACATCCCGCACGCTGTCCTGGGGTCTCCCATCAGTCACCACGATGACAACCTGCACGCGGATGCAAGTGAGAACCGGCTCCAGCAAACCCTCAAAGGAGGGGAGCTGGAGGTCTGAAAGACACCGCGATTCGCCCAGGGGCACAAGGCTGGTGGCAGCCAGGGCGTGCGCGCAAACATACACACACACACACACACACACACACACACACACACACACACACACCAGGAAAGAGTCCCCACTAGCCATGGAGGCTACAGGCTTTTTATGACTGTGAGAAATCAGGGACGAGGTGTTCCCCTTCTTCTTTCTGACTCCAGCCTAGGGAGCATCAGGCAGGAAGCTCCGGGATCCTGGGGTCCCACCTCCTGAGACTCTGCAACCAAGAACTCTGCAAACAAGATCATGTGTCTTTCTCACACTCAAGCTTTCTGGGTCCTCCAGCATCTGAGAACCACGCCCTAGTGACTGTGGCCTCTACTCTCCCTGAGGCTCCGTGGTCAGCGTGGGTGAAATTGCCCAGGCAAGGAACCAGCCCCGTGCAGTTCTCATAATGACCGCAAGAGGGAAGCCGAGACTCATGAATAAGGATGGGCAGTCTCCAGTATAGAGTTGTGTTTCCTTTGGGCCCAAAGGAAAGTCATCTGATCCCCAAATCCAGAAAACCAACCCACTGAAGGAAAATACCCTTTTGTCCTCCTCCACCCCTTACAGAGAAGAAGAAACTGACGACCACTCCTTTCCCACAGGCCATTTATTGCTCGGTACCCAAGGAAGAGGGGCCCCCCAGCCTGGCAGTGTCCTGGTGCCTGGCTGTAATGTAAATAGAGTAGGTCTGGGGGCTAGAGAGATGGCTCAGAAGTTAAGAGCACTGACTGTTCTTTCAGAGGACCTGAGTTCAATTCCCAGCAACCACATGATGGCTTACAACCATCTATGATGACATCTGGTACCCTCTTCTGTATACTGCATACATAATAAATAATTAAATCTTTAAAAAAAAAAATAGGATAGGTCTGGGCCAGTAGTGGGGCCCCAGCCATGCTGCCCTCCTTGTTTACCTGGGGTCTCTGCCTCTGTAGAAAGGCATGGGGCCAGGGGCCAGGGTGATTGAGATGACTCACAGGCAGAAGCCCCAAAACATCAACCACTATTTTAAACCATCGTATAGTCCCCTGGGAAGTGATTCTACACATTCCTCCCCTCAGGGACCTGGAACAGAAACCTTACTGTGACTCTGAATTATCACAACTCCGCCCAGCCCCCTGTGTTCTTAGTTTCTCAGCTACTGCCCAACCTTGAGACTTCTATAGGTCTCACCAGGTGTCTGTCCCCCAGCATCCTCCCTGTGACCCACTGGGGAAGTGTTGTCCTCACCTGCCAACCAGGCCACTGGTCCCACCTAGGGAGACCAGCTCACTCTAGAGGCCGCAAGTGGCACAGGTCAGCAGCATCTCTCTCCATCAGCATCATCTGGAGCCACCCCATTCCCTAAGCATGGCCATCAGTCTCACCCCTGTGCCTTCTGCTCAATTGTGTAAACAGCATCACAAATTAGACCAGCAGCCATCTGGTGTCACTTCCCTGAGGGCTGGGGATGACTGAGGTTATGTGTCACAGTCACTGAACACTTCTTCCACTGAGAATTTGGACATGTTGCTGGAATTTTCTGTACCCTGTTTTCTCTGTGTGTAAAATCGAACTATCAGCTTTAGGCATTGGTCTACAGTAAGGTAGAAAGTGAGGTTCAAGGGGCTGGAGAGATAGCTCAGAGATTAAGAGTATTGGCTGTTCTTCCAGAGGTCCTGAGTTCAATTCCCACCAACCACATGGTGGCTCACAACCATCTATAATGACATCTGGTGCCCTCCTTTGTATACATAATAAATAAATAAATTTAAAAAAATAAAAAGAAAGAAAAGAAAGTGGGGTATAGCCAGGAATAAGGAAATGGTGATTTTTCAGGCCAACAAGAGCTGGGATGGGGACATACTCCAAGAAAAGGCAACGTGGATAGAAAGCCTGTGTGTGCTTCCGGAGCTCTCTGTGATGACAAGTTGGGGGACTGTCTGACCTTCCCAAGCATAGGCTGGCAAAGTACACTGGTGCCATGTGGGGCATGCTGGGTACCAGGCACCTTGCTGAACCAAGCTGCAAGAGAGGTTATCAGTACTCAGTTTCATAAGTTGGGAAACTGAGGCACTGTGCTTAAAAGCAGCATGTTTGGAGTGACGGCGTTCATATGGGACAGCAAGGCTGCAGAGTCCTTACCTTCCCCAGAGCATTAAGCACCTGGCCTGCCCTTCTCTCTCTGCTTCAAGGAAAATCCCAGCCCTAGCTCTACCTCTTCCAAAGTGATGTGTGCAATGACTTTTCATTTCTAAAACATCTGACTGATGGGGAGACACCAGGCAATGCTCTGAATAGCGAGGCTTGGAGAACCCTCTGGCATCAGCCTTGATTCCTACTCCCATCATCCAATGCTCCATACCTTGCTGACGTCAGGGGATCTGGTGAGCCCACCGTCAGCATCACTCAAGGCCTTGGTGATGGCGAACTGCAGGGCCAGGCCAGTCATGGTGCCCGTGGACAGTGGCTGGATGCGGCGCACAGCTTGCAACAGCGAGGCCTTGGAGCCATGGGCCCAAAGTGGGAACTCGGGTTTGACAGTGCTGGCATAGTTGACCAAGCCTACCCGAGTGGCATTGGGCCCCACATCCAGTGACTCAATGACCTGAGACAGGAACACCTTCACCTTCTCGAACTCCACAGGTCTCACGCTTCGAGAACTATCAACAACAAACACTAGGTCCGTGGGTCGTGTCCTGCAAAGATGCCCTGGGAGGAGCAAGGGGAAGAAAGAGAGATGTCAGAGAAGTGACCTCAGGCTCCAGACAGCCAGGTTGAGCTCAGTGGTCCAGCTAGATCCTCAGCTCAGTGTGTAGCGTCAGGCATGCGGCTCAGTCATGAAGATGGGGAACTCCCGCCCCCCAGTCTTGAGCCATGCATTCCCTGTGCCTCTTCACAGGATCCTCCACCAACAAGCAAATGTGTGTGGAGGTCAGGGGGACTTGCTGGCAGAACGTTAGGCAGGAGAGCACTGAGGGAGTCTCCTGAGTGGGCATGACCTTAAGAGCCAACATGGTACCCATCTGCACAGCCTCTTGTAATCAGCAAATTTGGAACCACATCCGTCCTGGAACAGGGAAGGAACAGGAATTCCTGGTGCCACCTTGTCACCCTGGCCAGGTGGGGCCCATGTACAACATCCCTTAGACCCCAAGACAGCGCCTGTAACTGGGACATGCATGCCAGAGGTGGGGGAAAGCTGGCCTGGGTTCAGCCCCTTGCTCAGCTGCTCTGTGACCCCAGGGCAGGGGCTGCACTATCTGAACCTCATTTTCCTTCTGTTCAGAGGAAGACAAAGCTGAGGACCAGATGTCCTGGTCCTGCAACTGAGATGGGTTCTCTGACATGCTGCCCCGCCCTGCCCAGCCCCTGACACACAGAAACAAGCCAATTCCCTTTGGATGCAAAAGACCAGAAAATTAAAGGCGTGCCATGGGCTCTCTACAACTGACAGCCTGCTCCCTGACAGCTCGGCCTGCAAGTAGGTGAATTGGGATCCGGAGGTAGACAGAGCTGGCCATATCCCAGACTCAGGACCCGACCCCTAGTACCCCTGGGAGGCTATCTCACAGCACAAACTGAGGCAGGTTCTCGATCTACAGCCTTGGTTTCCCACCTATGCTGGTATGGCTAAGCATCTGAATGTTACCAGAACTCAGCCCCTGAGAGCCCAGCCCTGGGAGGGCTAACAGAAGCTAAATAGATACCTGGTCTCCAGATCTGCACCTACAGCACCCTGGGCCTGGTACTGCTCCAGCCTTTGGCTGGCTCTTTAGAAGTTTCTAGTCCCTGAAGCATGCGTAGCCCTGAGAGTCAGCTACACCAACCCTCACTAACATCATTCTCTCCACTGCTCTTTCTGAACTGACACCCCCAAACCCTGATTCCCATTTAACCTCCATCTGTCTCTGATCAGCTTCTCACACCATTTGTCAAGGGTCATGGGTCCAGTGTCCCCATCATCCATAGTCCCCTTACCTCTGGACTGAGGGACAAGGCCAAAGCTATCAGGGACCTGTAGCAGCAGCAGCAGGCTACAGAGTGCAAAGATTGGGCCAGAGGTGATTTTCATGGTTGCCGCAACAGGGACAGCCGTGGCACACCAGAGGGACCAGAGGAAGCGCTCTTATCAACCCAATGGGCAGGGTACAGTACCCCTGCCCCAACCCCTAGGGGCGGGGCCAGCCTGAATGGAGGTGTGTGTGTGCCTGGAGAGGGCGGGTGGAAGGAATTGGCCACAAGAACCCCTTTGCCTGCAAAAGCAACACAAGCCACAGCTGGAATTCAGGAAATCTCAGGTGGGTGGGGGAGGCTGCCTTGGCCAGAGCCCGTGCTGACTTGGACCTACCACCCAGGGACACTTGAGTCCATTGGAATCAGGCCCTAGCCGTGCACTGCCTCCCCGTCCCACATCTAAGTCCTCCCCACCCACAAGCCCAAACCCTGTTCCTCACTAAGCATGCCTCCAAGTCACCTCTTTGTACACATACCTTCTCCCGCTGTTCTGGTTCTCCCCAAAGGCCTCCTGGCTGAATAGGGCCATCTGCCCAGAACCTTCTTATCACTAATTCTCCCAGATCTTAATTGCAACCAGCATGGCCATGCTTAGCATGTGCAAGGCAGCAGGAGGGTTAGCGATCAGGGAGAGACAGTGGCTAAAGGCAGATGATCTGCTGGTGTGACCTGGGGCAGCTTGCTGCACACCTCAGTGCCTCATCCCTCCTCTGGGAGTAGGGACAGGGACAGCGGCATCTGACAGAGCTAGCTAGAAAGGCTGAGGATTCTCTGAACTATCTTTGTTAATCCTCGTAACACAGCCAGCTATGTGGAATCACAGGGGAGGCAATGAGAAGGAGGTGAGGCAGGGGATTGCCTGTGCACTGTGCACTTCACTCCAGGAGAGAAAGGGTCCAGATGGCTTAAGAGAAGATCCCATACTGACCTAGTCCAATTAAGAGAAGATCCCCAGGTATAGTTGAGCTAGTCCCCAGTCCCATCTTCAGCAACCATGGCATCAACCCTCATGATGACCACACTGGTCACCCTCCTGTGTGTGTGCCCACAAACCTGTCAGGTAGTCTATCAGTCCACTTTCCATATGGCAAAGCTGAGGTCCAGAGAGGTCCAGTGACTAGCCCAAGCCATCCAGCCAGTTCAAGGGCAGAGTCAAGACATCTTTCCCTTTGTGCCTATGTTGAAAAAAAATCCCTCCTTTATTTTCTACTTTTGTTTGATCTGTCCCCAGTTCTCAGCCCTCTGCACCTCTACAAACATGGGGGCTACTGACATCTCCCTTTCACCGCCCGGAGGGGGTCTCCTTTCTCCACAGTGGCTGCACAGTCCCCAGAAACTACAGCAAATATTCCTTCTCCCAAACTGTACTGCATGGCTGTCCTTGCTACCCCAACATGAGGGTCCTTTCTGTCCCCTTCCCATCCCCGAGGCCCAGAGATCGAGACAAACAAATGAAGACGTTTAATAACTCATGTAGTACTGAGTGGGGTCCCAGCTAGGTCACACGAGAGGCAGCAATGGTGGCCTCAGTAAGAGGTGCATGCTCTGGCTCTTGGCAGGGTAGACAGGGAGAGTTTTAGCCAGCGCCTCCGTCCTGTGGCTCAGGGGACAGAGCCTGTTGCTGGGCCCAGCTGGGCTCATGAAGTCGCCCTTTCAGTTCCCTTCTGAATGGCCGGTCTGTGCCCCCAGGAGCAGCACAGGCGCCTTCTCTGTCGCTCCTTTAGTTAGCAGAGTCCCAAAATATGCCACAGGTAGGCTTTCAGGAATGGTGCGGATCTCAGAGAGAAGGAAGGCTTTCACATTCTCCATGGAGCTGACAGCTGGGGGCACATGGAAGTTCAGCATATACATTGAAGACAGAAAAAGAAATATTTGTGTTTTAGAAATGTGAAATATTTTCCCTGGCCTCAAAATCAGGAACTCTGTATGCTCCATTTCCACACCCAATAGCCCCCCAGAAACCTAAGGGGAGGCAGAGTGCTTGCCACTGCCAAAGTCGGGCTCAAGACTCCCTCTCCAGTGCTCAGCACTTTCCTCCAATGGCCAACTGTCTCCTGTCTCAGGCCGGGAAGCCTGGCACCCACTGCCCATCACTGGTTGTATTGCTTGATCTCCAAACAAACTTTCATTGCTTTTATTTATTTATTTATTTATTTATTTATTTATTTATTTATTTATTTTTGGAGACAATCTTACCCTATAGCTCAGAATGGCCTCCAACTCACAGCAATCCCCTTGCCTCAACTTTCTAAGTGCTGAGCTCACAGGTATGAGCCACCACACTCAGAGTTATCTAATCTCTGTGTGTGTGTGTATGGGCTCACATGTGTTCATGTATATTGTGTGTGTGTATGGGCTCACATGTGTTCATGTATATTGTGTGTGTGTAAGATTGAATCAGCATCAAGTGTTCTTCATCTGTCCATCTCCCCCTCAGATTCTGAGACTGGGTGTGGTGGTGTGAGTAGGAATGGCCACCACAGGCTCTTACATTTGAATACTCAGTCACCAGGAATGGAATTCTTTGATAGGATTAAAATAACTAGGATGTGTCACTGGGAGTGGGCTTTGAGATTTCAAAAGCCCACAACAAGCCCCAGGCGCTCTCTCTCTCTCTCTCTCTATATATATATATATATATATAGTATATATATATATATACTATATATATATAGTATATAAATATATATATATATACTAAAACTGTAAGCCAGCCCCCAATTAAATGCTTTCTTTCCTGAGCTTGGTCACGGTGTCTTCCCATTGCTAGAACAGTGACTAAGACACAAGAAGTCTCAGTGAACCTGGAGCTCACCAGTCCATCTAGGCTGGATGGATGGCAAGCCCCAGAGAATCCACCTGTCTCTGCAATTGACCCCCAGTCCTGGGGTTACATACACACATCACTATGCCCAACTTCCATATGGGTGCTGGGGATTTGAACTCAGATCCTCATACTTTCATGTCAAGCACTTTAGCCACTGAGCCATTTCCCAGCAGCATAATCTAGAACTCTGAACCAACTCTTATTTTAGAATTTCCTCCTCCTAATAAAATAATAGCCATGAAATAGCTGGTTTGAGGCAAAGTTTGTATGTTTACTTCATTCATATGAATTCAGACTAGTTATATCTAGCTTCCTCATTGCACATCACCCAGAACCATCTTACACGGTACCACAGCCTGGGGGGCCAGGCATGCAGAGATCTGGCTAGAAGGAAATACTTGAGAATTGCATAGAGCTGGGCTTGATGCCTTGCCCTGTGTCATAGCCACTGTAGGAGTTTTCACAGACTCCATCTCCACTGCCTGTCTGTAAAGCTAAGGCCTTCAAGCCCTTGTCAGAGCCTGTGAGAAAGAAGCGCTTGAGGGCCATGCAGACGGACGCTTGTTTTTTAATACTTTCTTGTGTTGGTCAAGGGAAATGAGGATGCTGTGACAAGCAGGCCCAGGGTCACAGTGGCTTAGCCCAGGCTTTGCCCTGCAAAGGCCTTCCCCAATGCTGCTCATTGTGGTGACCTGCTAAATCCAAGTTTTGTCCCTAGACACCAGGCACATGACTGAGACAAGGAGTGCATGTCATCTGCCTTCCTGATGTCCCAGAGTATAGCATGAACACACAGGGCCACAGTCTCAGCCACTCTCTGTCACGGCTAACATTGATTGTCAACCTGAGGGGAATCTATAGCACCTAGGAGACAGGCCTCCAGGCACACCCTTGAGGGATTGTCTAGAGTAGGTTAGCTCTGAACACGCCTTGGAGGTCTACCTTGATTAAGTTAACTAAGGTGGGGAGATTCACCCTAAACGCGACCAGCCACATGGGCTGGGATCCAGGACTGGATAAAACAGAGGAACAGAGCTGAGAACTGGCATTTTATTGTTTTCTGTTCCCTGACTGCCAACACAATCCAACCAGCCATCTGGAACTCCTGCCTCACCCATGAATTTCCTGCCTCCAGCTATGAGCCAAACACTCCATCTCTTCCTTACTTTGCTTTTCTCAGGGTATTTTGTCACAGCAATTGGGAAAATAACCAATACATTCTTCTGGGTGTGAAGGTATCATGGGGCCCAGCTGATCCCCAGATCAGAATTCAATTGGTCAGAAGCACTAGCCATCACATGCAATCCTGGTCTTGGAAAAAGAGGATTGCTTGAACAGGCCTGGGCAAGCAAGGGAGACTGGGTCTAAAAAGATTGCCATTGTGCTCCCCACCATGATGACAATGGACCTGGCTTCCTGGTCAACTAAGTGATGTAATAATACCTCATGCCTTGGGCTCTGAAGAAACTCAAAGGTCAAAAAACATCCAGAGTAGCTTCACAACTCATCCTTTTGAAGAGGATGCAGAGGTGACTGCTCTGCTAGACCACTGGGGTGGCCACTGCACTATCCCACAGACAGGCTAGGTGTTCACACCCAGCTATGGCTTCTTTGTGCTGGCTACTATTGCCTGCTGGAAAATATCAGCCAACTAACTAGGCAGACATCCTCCAGGGAATCCCAGAAACCCAGACAGCCAGGGACACACATGTGCAGAGACCTACCCAGCCACAGATTCCCGCTCCACAGAGGCTCTGCTGCCACCAAAGGCCCATGGAAAGCCCCAGCCCCAGCTCTCAGCCTGCCCTTCTGACATTTAAAATGGTAGTCAACTGCGGTCTGTGTCTGGACCAGATTTTTCCAGGTTTTTGGCATTTTGTTCAAGGAACTGAAATAAAGGTACACAGCAATTGCAGAGCAGCAAGGAAACTTTATTCAAGAGCTAGGTGACGGGGCAAGGAGCTTTGCTGCAAGTAAGCTGCAGGCTGCCCCAGTGAGAGAATATTGAGGGCCCTGGTTATTGTTTAGGACTGTGCTTTATGGGGTTCGAAGGAAAGATGAGCTGGTTAGAAGAGGGCTTAGCAAAAGTGATTGATTCTTCATGTTGATTGACAGGTTTGGGTCCTGTAACTTTTTCCTACAGTGTCTGCCCCTTCCCCATGATGCATCTGATTTTAACCATATGCACGCCCAATTACACTCACGCATAAGATGGTAAAACAGGGTCTTTTAGCAGAGGACCTAGTTTGTCTTACTGAGCATGTACCCAAAACCGCATCCGTGTCAGTACAGTATCAGATAAATTTGGGAATATATTTGAATAGAAACTATCCATAACTATCCACAAAAGGAAGTAGTTTTTTGTTGTTTTTAGTGTGTGTGAGAGAGAGAGAGAAAGAGAGAGAGGAGAGCAGCTTTCCAGAGTTAGATCCTGAGATCAAATTCAGGTTTTCAGCCTTGGTGGCAAACATTTTTACCTGCTGAGCCATTTTGCAGGACAGTTATTGATGATTGTTAGGGAGAAAATATATTCCATTGTTTGGAGTTGGGTGACTGTGCAGCTCAATACAGGTACGGTCTTAGATTACCAAGTACATTTTTTTAAAAGAAGGTTGAGTGCATAGTCCAAGCCAAGTGGAGTTCCAGGTTGCAAACTATTCCCTATGCTTGCCTGCCTCGATTCTATTACAAATTGGAATTGCTGAATCCCTCATCACTCTCAAAATCAAGCAGAGACCAGGAAAAGGGGACAGCTAGTCTACTGTCACAAGACCTAGCCTCACTCACTTGCTGAGCTGTTTGACATCCAGGGCCTTAATAATAATAATAATAATAATAATAATAATAATAATAATAATAATAAAGTAATGGATACCCTGCCATGCCAGAAGCTAGAACACTGACTCTGTGAGATGAAAAGCCATGTGATATCACATGGTCTTGGGTCTTGCAAGGGGTCTCACCAGCTGGAAGACAAGTGTTAGATGAGGCAGGAGATGTGTGGGGAGGCCAGCCACTAACACAATGTTCCACTAATGTGTGGTATTGGGGTATCTCCATCTACCCGGGTAACACTCTCACCTAACATACACTCACATGTCCACAGAGGGCACACACTTCTCCATCCACCAGCTGTACATAGCAGGTGCTTGAAGCTACCCTTGAAGTCCAGGGTAGGATGGGCACAAGCCTTAGGTCATGTGTGAGTTATGGGCAAGGCTAGAGCCTGCATGTGTCTGGTCCTCCATATGTTCATAAAGATGGAATACCAAAGTGCCCAGGCAACTGGGGACCATTTTTCTACTGTCATAATCCCCAAGAAACCTATGCTTTCCTGCTGTGTGACCCAGCATAATTCTGAGCGTTCCAGCAGCCATCATTCTGCCACAGCCCCTCTCCCAATGCCTTCCTCCTGGCCTCCCACTCAGACAACCCCGGGGGTCCCCATTCCCCATCAAAGAGCCCCTGTCTGAGCCTCAAATAGAGCATTGAGAAGCCCCTACCCAGGCTGCCCAGGAGACCACAGCTCCCTCAACTTGGCTGGCCACATGGACTTCCTTAAACCCAGCTATTTCCTGTCCCTAGGCTGCCCCCTCCCCGTTGCCTGACCACAGGGCACAATCCCACCACACAGCTCAGCACGAAGACTCCTGGCCAGAGCTAGGGGCAGGTTGTGGGAGGCATAAGTACAGCCACACCCACCCTGGTCCTTAGGGTCCACAGTTTGGCCCACTGGACCCGTGGTGATAGAATGCAAAGTGACCTCTGATCTTGCCCCATTCCCTATTTGCTGGGGTCAGAGTAAGAGGTCTTCACATGGATCTTTGAGAGACACAAGCTCACACAGGCTGAGACCCTGGCCCACTCCAGCAATCCTCACTTGGGACTGGAAATAAAAGGCCTCCATCTAACCTGAGTGCTGTGGGGCCTTATGAAAGTCACTTGGTGTCTGTCTCTGGATCCCTCTAAAACTCCTTTTGCACTGTTAGAATCACATGTCATCTGCTACTTGAGGGTTCTAATAAAAACCAAATAAAATACACTGTGAAATCTTCCATCTCCAGGGAGCCTGGACACCTCCTGAGCAACTGGGGATCTTTAGCCTTTGATTTTGTTTTTATGTAATGCTGGGGATTGAACCCAAAACCTTGTGTGTGCCTGGAAAGCATTCCGTCATTGAGTTATACCCCCAGCACTTGGTTTCTTGAGACAAGTTATTACTATGCAACTCAGGCATAAATAACCTGAGACCCTCTTGCCTCAGTCCCTATGTGCGCCACCATGTCAGGCATTTGATCTCTCTTAGTGACAGATCCAGACTCAAACTACCCTCGCTGTCTCCTGAAGTCCCATCAGTGGCCCCAGTGGAAGAAGCAGGAGATAAAGACAAAGAATCAGTCTTGGATCCAGTCATGCCTGAAGCCCAAATTCCCTGAACTTTTCCCTCTGTGGTGAGACCTAAGAACCATCGGGGTCAGGTTTGGGGACACTGGGCATAATGGTTTCACTAAAGTTTCTGTTCCATCCATCTTCATCCATGGTATGCTCTTCAGAATCTGATTGGCCAATGTGAGCAAGCAAAGAGTCCTGCCGGCAAGGGACCATGCCTCCTCTCCTTTCAGCTGGTAAAACACTAAGCCTAGCCCCTTTGCATACCATGGTGGCCCTGCATATTCTGCAAATTTGACCTGGATCAGCCTTTACTTAGCACAACCTGTCTGTTTGGTGAAATGTCCCCTAAGAAACATCATCCTCAGGACTCTGAGTCATTGGCTTTTCCCCATGGTACTGGGTAATGACCATAGTTTATGGATCCCCAGCCTATGAGTTCCCAGGATCCAGAACAGGCCCTGGCTGGACACCATCTCTCTCCTGTGAACAGAGTTCCCCCTGGACCAGGGAGATGTGAGGAGGTTCACATAGTAACCTGTGGTCAGAAACAGCTTTGAGATGGGGTGACAAGCTGGGCAGGTCCTGGGGGATGGGCAGAAGTGTTGTGCACATATGTGTTGGGGTAATGGAGGCCAGAGGCAGATTCTCTGTTCTTACATCATCTGTCAAACATACATGAGCCAGAGCAAAGCTTGTAGCTGCTTTATTGGCCCCTATTCCAAGTCACACATGAGCAATGACACAGGTACAGTGGAAACCTCTCAGCCTTGCAGCCCTGTCTACACACAGAGTATAGACGCTTAGCAATTGGATTAATCCTCAGAACAACCCCTAGCAATGGAAAAGTCAGCAAAGGGACATGGACTGACTGACCCTCCCTCCTGCCACCATAGAACACAAGCCTCTGGCTGGCTTTTCATCTTCCATGGGCTAACCTGCCCGAGTTGGGCAGCCATGGTGACAGACAGCTACCCACAGAGCAGCTGACTCCAAGCCTGCCATCACCTGAACATAGCCTTGGTCAAAACAGGCTGAAGCAACCTAGATGTTGGATGGCATGACAACCAGACCCTAAATCTGTCTGTGGCTAAAGTGATCCTTGCAGGAACCTCACCACTCTATGGCCATGGGGAACACAGCCAGTACTTGCTTAACTGAAGGTGAGGACAGCTTGCCAGCAAAGTGGTGGCTAATGGGAAGGGACTGTTGAGATCAAATGCGACCATTATTTCCCATGCCGAGCAGAACGGACAGGGCAGCTGCGGGAATGATGCTGGATGCCCCAAGCCTACAGCTGCTGGAGGAACTCCAGCAGAGGCTGGCTGCCCCCAGGGTTCACCGAAATGAATGGCGGGAAGAATTCTACTTTTTTTTTTTTCCACTATGTTTAACACCTCAGTTTTTATTGGATTTTATCATAAATCCTAGAGACAATGGGTGGCCGAATTGCTATCTGTTTAAGCAACCTGTTTGAAGGAATTGTTTTATATGTATACTTAGGGGTACGGGGTTGGCAAATGGGAACCACAATCATGAACTGCCCTGTAACCTGAGAGCTGCATGTAAAAAAATACCCAGAACTGTTGCTAAGCCAGATTCTTCTTCTGTTGCCCTGCAGTATTGGTTGCCTGGCTAAACAGTTGGAGCAGTTAACCAAACTCATGCTACTGAATTTGCCATGGCTGTGCTCTGAATACACGTCATTGCTGATGGGGACAAGGTGAGATGCTAGGCTGAGTATTCTGAAACTCAAAGGGTCATTTAGCCCAAGGATGACTCAGTCGTGAGTGAAGGGTACCCCGGAGGAGAGGACAGTAAGGGGGTGCACAAGCAGATTGTCGTGTGGTCACAGCAGCCATCAAAGTGAAAAAGCAGAGAAAAAGCTCCACCTCTCCCGGTCTGAGGGCTGAGGTGTGGTGGGGTCACACTTCTGAGTATGGGGGTGGTGGTGCAGGGTCCCCCTCTGGATTCTTAGTGGGTAGAAACAAGGCTTCCTCATAGGATGGCAGAGCCACCTGGGAGAGACAGAGAAGACAGTTAAGCATTGTCAAGTTCAACCTGGGGTTCAGGGACCCCTCCCCAACATCCATCAAAATGATGGTGGCTTGCATGCCTGTGAGACCTGGGAATGCTTCCTGTTCCCACCGGGGATGCACCTGCCTCGGCCCATTCACCTCTATATCCCAGGGCTTTGACGAACATTCTCAGTCCAAATGCTCTTAAAAGAACTGGCTCCCATCCCTCCCATCCAGGAGGTACAGACATGTCTGAAATGCATCACTCCAAGTTCAATTCTAGCCCCTGGCTATTGTCCTCTGACTGGGGAAAGTTAAGTGACTCCAGCCAGTCCAGTCAGATACACTGTTCTTGCTGCTGGGTAACTAAGAGGGTAGGACCAGTCTATGGCTTCTGGCAGCTATTTTGCTACCATCAGGAAGGTTTGCCTGAAACTGGAGCCAAGACTGAGAAGAGGAGATCAAAAGATGGGGACTCAGCCACACCTACACTGAACTTTTAAGTGCTACAGGCTACTAATTCCTTTTGGAACTTAAATCAACAGGAGTTAGGTCTCTGCTACTTGCCACCAAAAAAATGTCTTAACTGAAGCCGTCCCCACTGTCCAAAGAAAGTGAGCTCCTAACACTTAGCGTAGCTACAATTTTCAATCACTTCACAGTCAGCTACTTCCAGGCACTGTATCTCTCCCTTTCCTGTCCCCTACCAGAGGTCACCTCCTCCAGGAAGCATTCCCTGGTGCACTGGCATACCACCTCAATGTTCAAGGTCCCCGTGTTTCATACCAAGGTGTAAACACATCTTAGCAACTGTGTACACCCCTGAGACAAAGGTGGCATCTCAATGTCCTCTGCCCTCCAAATTGGGTACAAGACCAAAGGAAGAAGAGACAGGAAAGGAAAGAGGAAGAATGGAAGGATGAAAAGATGGCAGATGGACAGATGATGGGCAATAAATGGATGATGGGTGGGTGAGTGAGGGTGAGAAATGGAGGAATAAGTGAATAAATGATTAGGTGGTGGGTGGATTAATGAATTATGGTTAGACAGATGAGTAGATATATGAAAGGGATGAGTAGATGAATAAGTGAGTGGGTAGGCAGAAAGATGGATTGATGAATTGATGGACAGATGGGCCATAGAATGAGTAACTGTATAGATGTATAATGGATGGGTGATGGAGAAGTCGGTGGATGCATAAATGGATGGATGGATGGGTAGATGGAGGATTAGAAGGTGAATAGATGGATGGGTAGGTGGATAGGTGTCTGGATGATAGATGGATAGGTGAGTGGGTAAGTGGGTTGATGAATAGAAGATAAAAGTGGGTAGATAGATGGATAATGAATGGATGGGTAGGTGGATAGATGTCTGGATGATAGACAAACGAATAGACAACTGTCGAACGAGTGGATGAATGGATGGATAGATGGGTAAATATATGATGTATAATGGTTGAATGTATAATGGATAGGTAGGTTGGTAGATGGATGGATGGATAATGGATAGATGAATGAACAGATAATAAATAGATGGATAGACAATGGTTGAACAGATGAATAAATAAATATGTAATGGTTGGCTGGATGGATTATGGGTGAGTAGGTGGATAGATGGGTGAATAACTAGATGCATGGGTGGGTAGGTGGGTATGTGGGTAGATGGGCAGATGAATCAGTGGATAAAATCTTAGACTACCAGAGCTGATGCTGTTCACATTTCTTCTGGTCCAACAATCTTCCTACAAGTACTGAGGCCCCGCAGGGAAAGGAACTGACCCTAAGTAACAGCAAGAGAGTGACATCCCTGGTATCTGACCTTCCATCAGACTCACCTTGAGGAACATCTTGGAGTTGTCATTCCCATTCTCTGTAGCCGAGTTCATATACTTTATGTATCTGTAGCATCCCAATACACACTTGAACATGTAGACCTGGAAAAGATCCTGTTTAGACAGTGCTCTGTCCACTCTCCTGCTCTTGCCTGTGAGGCTCTGAATAGAAGTTCAATGCCTCCAGGGAGCCATCACTTGTTCAACCCAGCATCCAAACAACTGCTCAGACTCCCCTCCACCCATACTGGCTTTGGGTTTCCAGACATGCCAGCTTGGTATGCTCCAGAGACTGCCCATCCTGATGCCCACAGTCACTGTACAGCAAGGGATAGCCAGGCTCCTAATCTGCCCTCTAGCTCCCTGAATACATCCAGGCACACCCTACTCAGCCATCTGAGTGATGGAGAATTCACTATTCAATGGACCCCACCTATCCTGAAATAGCACAGTAGTGGGAAAGTCCTCTTCAAAACTGTGCCTCTGAAAATGTGAGCACACACCTATGATCCTAGCACTTGGAAAGTGGAGGTAGGAAGATTAGGAGTTCAAAGTCAGCCTGGGCTACAGAGTGAGTTTGAGGCCAGCCTGGACCCTGTCTCAGGACAAAGCCCCTCTGTTATAACAAGTCTGACCCTGGCCTAGTCTGAGGTTCATATTCGCCTGCAGTCCCACTGCTGTTTAGCCCCAAATAATCACACAAAGGCTTATGTTAATTTTATGTTGTTTAGCCTGTGGCTCAGGCATATTTTCAGCTAGCTCTTGCATCTTAACTCAACCCATTTTTATTAATCTGTCTTGCCACATGACCTGTGGCTTACTTCTATTCTATTATATTTGTTTCCTAGGCAGTTGGATGGCATCTCTTGTGACTCTGCCTTCCTTCTCCTTTATCTATGACTGCATTTTTCTCCTGCTTCTGAGCTTTCTGTGATAGGCCAAAACAGTCCCTTTATTAACCAATGATATTCATAGCATATAGACAGACATCCCACATCATCGCCCCCCTTTTCAAAGCATAGAATAGTGTGTATAGCCTCCACTCACGGGGCTGGGATCTAACCTAGGACAGCACACTGGGCCAGTGTTACAAAGAGCTACATATTGGACCTAGGCAGCTGAGTCCATACGGTTTCATAGACCCACAGGCTCCAAGCAGAATGTCGCCAAGGATTCTAAGTGAAGTGCAAGGAGCTGAGGCAGCAGAGCTAGAACGAGTTTAGAAAGCGGGGTCCACAAGCACACCTCATCCCGCCTCCTTACAGTCCATTATGAGGACATCCGAGCTACTGTATACCTTACCCATGCTCCCAGGATCATGTGGGTGCAGGACACTCACCTTCAGAATGAGCACAGTGATAAAGGCCACTGAGAAAATGATCATCATGTTAATGAACTGGCTGTGTGGCATGTCCTCCTGGCTCGGGAGGTAATTCTGCAATGATATAGAACCACATTAATACCTCAGCTCTATGGGTTCTAGTCCCCTCACCAGTCAGGTCACGGGCACACACACACACACACACACACACACATGCTCCACTTTAGCATCTCCCAACTCAGGAGCCCCAGGGGAAATGAGGGTAGCTGGTGCTTCCCAAACTGAGAACCATCTCATATCTTCACTAGATGGCTTTAACTGCTAGGAACCACCTAGCCCCTGACACCTGGCAAGTCACACCCACCACCACCAGGGAAGCTCCAGCTGGGACCAACTTGCTTGAAATCAGGTATGAGAGGCACCACCTGTGGGCAGGGAACAGACATGCTCACACATTCTGTCTGCCTGTCTGCTGAAGCAGTCCGGTATGTGACCCAGGCTGGTCTCAGACTCACAACCATCCTCCTGCCCCAGCCTCTCAAGTGATATGTTCTAGGCTGACCTCAAACTGGGATTACAGGTGAGCACCACTACACCTGGATCCTCATGCATGCTTTGATCCTTCTTCTTCTGATTTAAGAGACCCTGGCCTCTTCCCTGGAGGGTGGGATAGACTCATCTGGGAGAAGACGTGAGCGTTCAGGAGCGTTCAGGCTGGTGCCAGAATGAAGATATTCCTATTGATGTCCCCCTTTCTCATTCTCAATCCCTCCACTAGGAAAGCCAGCAGCCATGCCTTGAGGATGCTCAGGCTGCCCTACTTAGGGTCCGCACTGTGAGGCATCCATCGTGCTGATGCAAGGACCCCTGGGGGAGCAGATCACTTGTTCCCAGACTAGCTGCCACCAACTGAGCCACCTAGCAGGCCATCCCAAAGTTCTTGGTCCTCAGAACTGTGACATAACACGTGTTATTTTAAGCCAGCATACTTGGGGACAGTGAGTTAGACAGCAGTGAACCCTTGGTATCATTCTTATAATGCAACTCCCAGGTCAGGATGCTGTATGGCTCATCGTAGCCAGGCCTCCTTTCATTCTAGAAGTTTCTGTCTGAACATTGCTCTTCTAATAAATCACTCACACTTGAATCTTCCTCCCAGGAAACTCAGCCTCCAACCATGACCCCTCCCCACAGTGCAGGAACACCTTGCCCCAGGCTGCACAGTCAGGATGTGACCTGGTCTTCCACCAAGGCTCACCATGTGGTTCATGGACTTGAAATTGAGGTAGGTAGGTACTTCCATGTAGGTGCTGCACAGGGTCAGGATGCTCAAGCAGAAGTCCAGCAGCTGCAGTGTCATCAAGGAGACCTTAGAGGAACCCTTAGAAGAACCAAGAAGGAAGCATGAGACCCCATGAGCAGGGCAGAGTGGCCCTCCCTTGGGAGACTCTTCACCAGCCATCCCCTCATCATCTGTGCTTACAGAAAGGGACATCGGATGCTCACATCGGGGTATGTGCAGAGCTGGGACCACAACAGGGTTTTGTTTTATTTTTTTAACTCCCCAGCACCCCCCCCCCAACCTTCCAGCAGCCCAGCCTTTCAAGGACAAGAGTTGAAGGGTTATGAAAGGCAATCAGGATAAAGCTGTGTGTATTGTGACCAGCTAGGGCCACCCCGGTTTTCTTCTGTTCCTTAGCCTTGACCATCCATCCATCTCATTTGATTCCAAAAGAGGAAGTAGACTAAGGCAGAAGCCTAAAAGGGCACCATCTCCTTCTTTCTTGGGTATCCCATGAATGAGCAGTGTAAATGGCCATCTCACCAGGCTCTAAGGCTTGAAGGGAGACACATAACTCTATCTGAGGCTGGGGCTGTTGCCCTATAGTAGCATTACATGCTAGGTTCCAACCCCACATCACCCTCATTTGGTCCTAAGTAATGAGGTACAGCCTGTAGAGGAAGGAGCCTTGGAGTGATTTGCCGGGATTAGGAGCCAGTCTGCCCAGGTGAGGTCATACACATGGTACTCACAGGCCGGCGCTGGGTGGCAAGCTTCAGGTAGGCTGGCAGCTCGATGTAGGAGCCCAGGAGTGTGAGCAGGCACAACAGGAAGTCCATGATTTGAAGGGACATGAAAGGCATCAGGTACTTCTCCCGGTTCTAGAAGGCAGGTCCATCCTGTCAGCCGCCCGTGATGGGCCAACATTCCACAGTGCTGCCCCTATCTTCAAGCATCCTGTTCTCTCCCTGTCTATCACTGATGCTACCAGATTGGTGACTAGGCCTTGTCTAGGTTCACACATCTTCCTGTGAGTCACACTCTGGGGATGGGGAGAGAGGTATCTTGGTGTCTCCGAGGACATATACAAGAACTCTGTTATAATTTTTTGTCTCTTTCTTGGTTTTTTAAGACATGATCTCATATGTTCTAGGCTGACCTCAAACTTCCTTTGTATCCAGGGATGACCTTAAACTCCCAAGTCTCTTGCCTCTGCCTCCAGAGCACTTAAACGGCAGGGATAGACCATCATGTCCTTTTTGTGCAGTGAGTGCTGTGGATTGGACCCAGGGCCTTGTGCATTCTGGGCAAGCACTCTACCCACTGAGAAGGTGCAGAGGAAAAGGTGTCATGAGATAACAGCATGATGAAAAGGTGGGAACTAGGGGGTGTGGCCCAATTAGAAGCTGAAAATCACTGGGGTGTGCTCTGGATTTATCCATGACCCCTCTTCTCCTCCCTCCCTTCCTGGCTACCATGAAGTGAGCAGCCCTGCCAGCCATATGCCACCTCCTCCTTACTGTGATGTTCTGCCTTATCTCACACCCAGAGAAAGAGAGCTGGCACACCGTGGGCTGGGAACACAAGCCAAAATGAACTTTCTTCTGCATGATTCTCTCGCGTATTTTCATCCCAGCAATGGAAGCTGGATGACAGACCATGAAAGCAGAACCTGACTCATTATTTCTTTCTCAAGGACCCACAAGGTGTCCTTTCTTCTGGACAGGACATCCTGGCAGGAGACACCAGCTAGATCCATAGTTTGTTAGAAAAGGGAACTGAGCATAGGGTCAGAGGCAGAGACACCAGCAGGTGCCACCCAGGGGGAGGAGCCTTCCTGTGTAGTAGCCATCTTTCTCCAGGTGGTCCAGGCCAGATGTGACAGGCCATGGAAAGCGGCCCCAAGTAGTCAGTCAGTGTCTCTTTTCATTAGTAGAAAACCAGCACTCATGCAAATATGTCCCCATTGGTGGGCAAAGTCACAGAAAAGGTAGTATCATGGTTGTCTGAGCCCCTCAGAGGTGACAGAGAAACCCTGTTTGAGTCTTCAGGGACCCTGCTCTGTGTTTTTAGCTTAACAATGTGAGTTTCCACAGCATCCCTTGCAGGCACACCACACAATGAGGACATGGCTGGGAGGTGAGGTTCTCAGACACAGCAGGGGTGGCCAGGGACTGAGACACTCCAGCCCAGCATTAAGCCACCACCTCTGCCTAACCAGGATCCCCACCATCTTTAAGACAGGACTCTCTCCAGGTGGCCAAGTGATAAAGTCAACTTTCTACCTCCTTGGGAGCCATCAGGTAGATGGCTCCTTTTTTGCAGAAAGTGGAACGTCACCCTGACTCAGTCTCTTCCAAATTCCTCCAAGTCACCCCAACTCTCTCTCTCTCTGAGTCTGTCTGTCTTCCCAGTACAACCACACATTGCTAGGATTTCATGAGCAATGTCCCTCTGCAGTGGGGTCAGGGGGGCTAGGGGGGGACTCTTGCCCCTAAGAACAAGCTTTCAGTCTCCCTGTACCACATACTATTGTTCCTTTCTTATCTCAAAGCTCCCAACCCTACTCATAGTCTACAGGACACAGATCTCCTGTGAGTAGCCGGCACCTCAATGTCCCCCATAACCCAGCCCCTAGGTCACATTCGGAAAGGAACTGAAGATGACAGACTATCGATCCTATAGAGAACAGCATCTCCCCCAGGGTGCTCAGGACAGCAGGAAGACATCTGTTCCTGACCTCTCCAACCCTGCACAGGCCTCACCTTGACCACTCCGAACAGCAGACTGAGGCTGATGGCGAAAAGCACTCCAATAAGCAGGAAGCTGGAGAGCAGGTCGGCTGCAAGGCAGAGCAGAGACTGAGGCAAAGCCCGAATGGGTTCCAAGGACCAGGTTTTGAAAACTTCTAGTGTGGGGCCAGAGTGTGAACAGTAAAGTCCAGGATCCAACCAGCATAGGAGGCTGGCTCTCCTCACCCAGATGATGGCTATGAATGCCAGAGGGACAGATTGATGGGCAGGACACATGTGAAGTGGCCCATATGGTGGGAACTTCAGTCTGAGCCTGAGAGCCTGAGAAAGTCCTTAGCACAAACAGGGGAGAGCCTCATTTGCAGATAAAATACCATAGGCTCCTAAAGAGCCAGGAGTGTGCAGGAGTCCAGCAAAGACAACAAGACCACAGACCCCAGCTCAGATGCCCTAACCATGTACTGCCCACAGGTCCCCTCCCAACTACCACTGTACCAGACATACCAATCCTGAGGTATGGCGTCTTGGAGAACTTGCAGGAGACTTTGCCACGGGCTACCTCCATCAAGTGCTCAATGAACAGCAAGATACTCATGACCTGGGAGAGAGCAAAGTACCAGTCAGCCAGAGCAGGGTGCAGTCCAGGGGCTGAGTGACAGCTTGCCTCATCGGTGAGCATTCTGGGTAAAACATGGCATTCAAATGCCTCATACCAGCCCTTCCTCTTTCTTGCTGTCACGGTGCCTCAGTTTCCTCATCTGAAGTAGGGTTCCTACCTTTGAGGAGGCACAGGGCAGACTCAGAGGAGACACCCTGCTTCTGAGAAGCATCACTTTCCTTGAGGTGAAGCTCAGATACCCCAACTGCTTCCCTTTCCTTGTACTCCCCCACCTCAGCTGACATGGGACCTTGGTAATCACACCCAAGCATCATGGAGCTTCAAACCCATGGGCTGTCAGCAGAGGCCTAAGATGCACTGTGGAACACCAGGCCCTGCGTGAGTGGTTGCCAGTCACAACAGCTCCAGGGTTCCTGCTTTCCCAGCCACAAAGGAGCTGATAACACCTGCCTCCTACAGCTGTGGGGAGCTAGACAGGATGATCGACCAAAGCACACGGCAGGTAAGAAAGCTCGCTCTACACAACTCAGGGCAAGAGTGACCTGGGCTGGCAGCTCCAGCAGGGTGGCCTGTGACTCCTGTTCGTTTGCTGATGTGGCTGTTGCATTTAGAGAATGAATGAATGAATGAATGAATGAATGAATGAATGAATGAATGAATGGAGCCTATCCCTTGGGGACCCTTACCATATGGGACAGAGAAAAAGGTAATTCTGACAGGCCTAAGTATTGGGTATCTCAGTTTCCAGAGCTGCAGTCTGAAAGGTTGTCAGGGTCACAGTTTGGTCCACACAGCTGTCACCTAGCAGAAGAGAGCCCTACGCCATGCAGCCACACGGCCCTCATTGACTTCTGCATGCCTGTGTTTTTCCAGGAGTTCTGTGCCCCTTCCCTACGACAACACACTCAGTTAGTTCTCCAGGTACAGTCTCCCCACACTGAGATAGATCATCATCCCACCTCCCTAGTATGGGTGCCCTGTCTCTATCAATACAGCCTAGGTTTGCCTCTGCTTATTAAGTGGCAGGTCCCACTGAGCAGAAAGGTATCAAGACAGCCTCCATCTATTTCCCCTTGCTAACTCTGGGGGATTGGTTGTTTGGGTGGGTGGGTGGGTGAGTGAGTGGGTAGGTGGTTAGAGGGAGTGGGGGAGTTGGGAGAGGGGATGGCAGCTTCTGATGTTACTGGCCCTACTGTGTGCTCAGACCTGAACACCAGTTGGGCCTGCAGTTACCCAAGTCCAGTAAACAGGACATAGTGAGGTTGTTTTATAGTCTCGGCAATGAGACCTAAGAGGAGAGAGGCTGGTCTGCGCCACAGGCCACGGATGGAACCAGGTGCCTCTGCTCTCAACCTCTGGGCTCTTCTCAGGGCTGTCAGACCTGTTCACTGCCTCCCCCTCCCCCCTCCTCTCTCCTCCCTCCCCCTCCCCCTCTCCTCCCTCCTCCTCCCCCTTCCCCCTCCTCCCTCCTCCCTCCTCCCTCCCCACCTCCCTGAGAACAAGCCAGGGCCCTCAGAGCTGCAGACTCCAGA
>PVIH01019294.1:0-27945 GCA_004025045.1 Sigmodon hispidus | reverse complement strand
TAGTGTGCCCCTTGTTCTGCATCCTCTCCAACATAGGCTGTCATCTTTGCATTTTATCTTAGCCAATCTAACAAGTGTTAGGTGGTATCTCAAAGTTGTTTTGATTTGCATTTCTCTGATGGCTAAAGATGATGAGCACTTTTTCAGGTGCCTTTCAGCCATTAGTAGTTCCTCTGCTGAGAATTCCCTTTTTAGATCTATACCCCATTTTTTGACTGGGTTAATCAAGGTTTTGGGCTCTAGATTCTTGAGCTCTTTATATATCTTAGAGATCAGTCCTCTATCACTTGTAGGGTTGGTGGAAATCTTTTCCCGTTCTGTAAAAGTAATAAATCTTTTTTTTAAATATTCATTTATTATGTATACAGTGTACAGAAGATGGTACCAGATATCATCATAGATGGTTGTGAGCCACCATGTGGTTGCTGGGAATCGAACTCAGGTCTTCTGGAAGAGCAGCCAGTGCTCTTAACCTCTGAGCCATCTCCCTAGCCCAACACCCCACTTTAACCCCAGGATAGGTCAACTAGACAGAGACTCAACAGAGAAATAAGGAGTCTAACAGAGGTTATGATGCAAATGGATTTAATAGATATTTATATAAGCCTCTAAGCAAACTCAAAGGAATATGCATATTACTCAGCTCCTCATGGAACTTTCTCTAAAATTGACCACATAATTGGTCATAAAGCAAATATCAACAGATAAAAAAAATGGAAATAATCCCTTGTATCATATCACCACCAGTGCCTAAAGTTAGAGTTCAACATAAAAAATCACAGACAGCCTACCAACTCATGCAAACTAAACATCACTCAGCTGAACCATCTCTGGGTCAAGGAAGAAATTAAGAAAGAAATCAAAGTCTTCCTAGAATTTAATGAAAATGAATCCACAACATACCCAAACTTGTGGGACACTGTGAAAGCAGTCTTAAGAGAAAAATTCATAGCACAAGATGCCTACATGAAAAATCTAGAGAAATCTCACACTAGAGAACTAACAGCACAGCTGAAAGCCTTAGAGCAATTAGAAGCAAACTCACCTAGAAGGAGTAGACATCAGGAAATAATCAAACTTAGAGCTGAAATTAATACAATTGAAACAAATAGAACAATGTTGAGAAAGTCAACAAGATAGGTAAGCCCTTATCAAACAAATCAAAAAGCAGAGAGAGAGACAATCCAAATTAACAAAATCAGAAATGAAAAAGGGGACATAACATCAGACACCCAGGAAATCCAGATAATTATCAGATCATACTTTGAAATCTATCTAGAAGAAATGGACATCTTTTTGGACAGGTGCCATTTGCCAAAGTTAAATGAAGACCAGATTAATTACCTAAACAGACCTAAAGGAAATTGAAACTGTCATTAAAATTCTCCCAAGTAAAAAAAGCCCAGGTCTAGATGGTTTCAGTGCTGAATTCTACCAGACATTCAAAGAAGAATTACTCCCATTACTCCTCAAACTATTTCACACAGTAGAAACTGAAGGAATGTTGCCAAATTCCATTTACGAGGCCACAATTACCCTAATAACCAAAGACACACAAAGACACAACAAAGAAAGAGAATTACAGTCCAATTTCCCTCATGAATATTGATGCTAAAATTCTCAACAAATTTTGGCAAGCAATATATAATAAATATCATCCACCATGACCAAGTAGACTTCATCCCAGAAATGCAGGGATGGTTCAACATATGAAACATTGTAAATGTCATCAATCATATAAAACTATAGGAAAAAATCACATGATCATATGCTTAGGTACTGAAAAAGCCTTTGACAAAATCCAACAGTCCTTTATGATTAAAGCCCTGGAGGAATCAGGAATAAATGGAAAATATTTCAGTATTATAAAGATGATTTACAAGAAGCTGACAGCCAACATCAAATTTAATGGAGAAAAACTCAAAGCAATCCCATTAAAATCAGGAACTAGACAATCATGTCCTCTCTCCCCTTATTGATTCAAAATAGTACTTGAAGTTTTAGCTAAAGCAACAAGAGAATTAAAGGAGATTAAGGCGATAGAAATTGGAAAAGAAGAAGTGAAACTATCTCTATTTGCAGATGATATGATTGTATACATAGGTGACCCACAAAATTCTTCCAAGGAACTTCTATGGCTGATAAACACCTTCCGCCATGTAGCAAGATACATGATTAACTCAAAGAAATCCATAGCCCTTCTATACAGTAAAGATAGAAGAGCTGAAAAAGAGATAAGGGAAACATTATCCTTCATAATAGCTGCAAATAGTATTAAATACCTTGGAGTACCTGTAACCAAAGAATTAACAGATCTATTTGACATAAAATTTAAATCACTGAAGAAAGAAATTGAAGAGGATATCAGAAAATGGAAAGATCTCCCATGTTTCTGTATAGGTAGGATCAACATAATAAAAATGGCAATTCTACCAAAAGCAATCTACAGATTCAATGCACTGCCTATCAAAATCCCAACACAATATTTTTTGGACCTTGAAAGAACAATACTCGATTTCATTTGGAATAACAGGAAAGCCAGGATTGCCAAAACAATTTTACTCAACAAAAGAACCTCAGGAGGCATCACCATCCCTGACATCAAGTTATACTATAGAGCTACAGTAATAAAAACAGCCTGTTACTGGCATAAAAACAGACTTGTGGATCAATGGAATAGAATTGAGGATCCAGACATTAACCCAAAAAGCTATGAACACCTGATCTTTGACAAAGAGGCCCAAATATTCAATGGAAAAAGATAGTATCTTTAACAAATGGTGTTGTCATAGTTGGATGGCTGTGTGTAGAAAAATGCAAATAGATCCACGCATATCACCCTGTACAAAACTCAAATCCAAGTCGATCAAAGACCTCAACATAAACCCAGCCACACTGAACTTGATAGAAAAGAAAATGGGAAATACCCTCCAACACATTGGCATAGGTGACCACTTCCTAAATATAACACCAGTGACACAGACAATAAGAACAATAATCTATAAGTGGGACCTCACCAAACTGAGAAGCTTCTGTAAAGCCAAGGACACATTCTATAGAACGAAAAGACAGCCTACAAAATATGAAAAGATTTTCATGAACCCTACAAGTGATAGAGGGCTGATTGCTAAAATATATACAGAACTCAAGAAACTAGTGCCCAAAACCTTGAACAACCCAATCAAATAATGAGGCTCTGAAGTAAAAAGGGAATTCTCAGCAGAAGAATTACAAAAGCCTGCAAGGCACCTGAAAAAGTGCTGGACATCTTTAGCCATCAGAGAACTACAAATCAAAACAGCTTTGAGATACCACCCGACTCCTGTCAGATTGGCTAAGATAAAAGTCACAGATGACAGACTATGCTGGATAGGTTTCAGAGCAAGGGGAACTTTCCTCCATTGTTGGTGGGAGTGTAAGCCTGTTCAACCACTCTGGAATGCAGTATGGCAGTTTCTCAGAAAACTGGAAATCAATCTCTCCTAGGATCCAGCTATATCACTTCTGGGTGTATACCCTAAATATGCCCAATCACACTCCAAAGTCATTATTAGCTGAACTATGTTCATAGCAGCATTATTTGTAAAGCAAGAACCTGGAAACATCCTAGATGCCTCTCAACTGAAGAATAGATTAACAAACTGTTATACATCTACATAATGGAGTACTACTCAGCAGTAAGAAAAAAAATGATATCCTAAAATTTGTAGGCAAATGGATGGATTTGGAGAATATCCTCCTGAGCAAGTTTTCTCAAACCCAGAATGATAATCAGGGTATGTACTCACTCATTAGTGGACTCTAAACAAAAAAAGCAAAAAGCAAAGCATGTCCTAACTGCAAAGCACAACCACTGAGCAGCTTGGAATCTGAAACACCTTGGACTGGCACCTTGTATCCCACTCCCTCTAGAGGAATACCTGACTCAGTCTTGACATTGGGGTGAGGAAACTGGATCTGTCAGGAGTGGATGCTGAACTGAGCAATATTGGGTTCTTAGGACCTCCTGCTCTTGCTAGGCAGGAGATAGTGAGAAGTGGAAAAGAGAGATGTTGTGCGCAACCTTGCCAGCAAGGAAAGCGCAACACCCAGGATCTTCTTTCAGCAGTTTATTCGGGACCTTTACAATTGTTCTCTCTTTGTTCTTCTCTCTGCTTTTCCTTGTCCTCTCTGGGAAACCCCGCCCACTGACTAGAAACTCTCAGGGCATCCAATCCCAATAAGCCACATGGGCACAGCTCATAGGTCCACATACGCAACAGCAAACCACGCCCCAGGCTCAAGCCAAATAAGGAGTTGTTTATCAAAAGAGAGCACTCACCCACTGGGGTGGATGGAGACCGGAAATCAGCACCATCTTTAGGGTGCAGCAGCAGGCAGCTCTCTACAGCTCCCCCTTATTTAATAATTAAAAAATCAAGCAAAAGCAGTGGGCAAGAGTAGAGGCCTAATCCCCATTGTGCAAGAGGACTTGTGCTATCCCTAATCCAGGTGTCATCCACTCAGACAGGGACAGACCTGTCCGGCACCTGTTTTCATGAGGATAGGATAGTGGGTACCAACCTGTATGCAATTAGGCATGCTCTTCATGAAGCCTTACCTAGGCAAAACCATATGCAGTGCTTAGCCTTGCAACCCCTGCCAAACATTACTCTTTCAAGGCAGCAAGCCAAACATGTGGGGGCTGTCCTGCCTCAATGGCGGTGAAGGCTTGTGTAGTGGGAATCTCAGATTGTATGGGAGAGGCGGTGCTTCCAGCCCAGAGCGCATGGCGGCGGAAGGAGAGGTGGTGCTTCCGGCCCCAGCACGCGGCGGCTCCGTACAACAGTAGCTAGGCGCGTTGCAAAAACTTTCTTTTGCTCGTAATTCTAACAAAATAAATCTTATTTAAAACATATCTATTAATAACAAGTTTATTCTGCGATAGGCTTGAACAATCATGGCCATGCTCCTACGTTGTGTGAACCTCATTTTGCAGATGCACCACAGGCAAATCAGAATTATCAGCACCATCAAGCCAGTCAGAACACCCATTCCCGCCCATTCCTTCAGATGATTGAGGGCGGTGGACCTCCATCTCATCAGTCCTTCAGCAACTCCAGGGTCCACTCGAGTCGAATTCACAGCAACTATTGCAATTCTCAACTTCTCCATGGTTGCTTCGAATTCACCTGACCAATTTCCTATAAAATAACTTGACAAAACTTTAGACAAATTTGCAGCATAGGAAAATTTTTCATAGTGAATAGAAGTCACACATAGGGCCTGATACTTCCATTCGCATCCCAACTAAGCTATCTGCCAGAGGACATCAACCTCCTCTTGCACCAGGTCAATCCTTTGGTTAACCAACATCAGCCTGCCTTTAAGCTGGGCAGAAATGCCTCTTTGAATGTCTAAGGCATGGGCTACATTGGCAGACAAATTATTAAGTGTTTGAGCTCTCTGGACAGTGTGACTCATAGCAATGGCGGCCGTGGTAGCCCCAATTGCGGCTAGGGAAATGGCTGTAACAACAGCTACAGTAATATCAAAATCTCTCCTAGCTCTAAACAAGCTCATGGCATTAGGGCTTTGTACCGGGACAGGTACCCATTCCAGGGCCAAGCATCATACTTGTCATTTCGGACCTTCCTGGTTAGCCGTTCTGGTACCCACACTGGATCTTGCTGGTCCTGAGGAAAGACACAAACAGAACCTCTCGCCCATGTAAGCACTGGATCAGGACCATGCCAGTGGCCCGTGAAAATATCCTTCCATTTCACCATGCCTCTGTGGCTAGGGATGAGAGTCAGATGTCTATCTGCCACGGAGCGGCCATCAACATCCAAATTTAAAAAATTAAGGGTAAACAGTGCTATAGATAGTCTTTCTTTGAGGGTGTGGCCATGGCCTATTCCCCCTTTTTGTTTTTGTAAGCATTCCTTCAGCGTGCGATGAGCATGTTCCACTACGCCTTGTCCTTGTGGATTGTAAGGCAATCCATGAGTTACTTGTACATCCATTTGCCTGAAGAATGCAGTAAACTGTGTTCCAGTATAAGCAGGGCCATTGTCAGTTTTTACCTGCAGGGGCTTTCCCCAAGCTGCCCAGGCCTCTAGGCAGTGCACAATGGCATTGCGTCCTTTCTCTCCCAACATGGCAGTGGCATACAAGATACCAGAGCACGTATCTACAGAAACATGTACATACTTTAAAGAGCCAAATTCAGAAATGTGAGTAACATCCATTTGCTATACTTTTAATGGCAAGATCCCTCTGGAATTATCACCTAGGGAAGGTGGGTGGTGATACACCACACATTGAGCATAATCCAAAACTATTTGATGTGCCTCAGCTCTGGATATCTGAAACTTTCGTTGTAAGGTCTTAGCATTCACATGATATAGCTGGTGAAATTCTTGAGTTTTGACTACAGGAGACGTAAAGAATACCCAGTCCTGTCTAGTGCACATATCCACCTTGGCATTGCCTTCATTGAGTGGACCCGGAAGGCCAATATGTGCACGGATGTGCTGAGGAAAAAATCTCTCCTTTCATTGCAAAATCAAGTCTTGCAAGTGGTTAAATAGGACAGCGACCATACTAGGTGATTTGATTGGTCCTGCCACTTCAAGTACCTTTAAAGCATTAACCACATAGGCTGAGTCAGATATCAAGTTAAAGGCAATTTGGCATTTTTTAAACACTTCACACACTATTTGAAGTTCCACTACCTGAGGAGTACCAGGAGTAAATTGATGTCGAACTGGTTGTTTGCCTTGCACCATATAGGCACCTACTCCTGTTTTTGAGCCATCAGTGAATACATTGACAGCTCCTGCCACCGGCTCTGCGGTGGTGACCTTGGGAAAAATTATGGGGTGCTCCTTAAAATATGTCATAAGAGGATGTTATGGGTAATGATTATCTATTTTTCCAGCAAAAGTACAGTGAAAAATTGCCCAATCATCAACAACAGCACACAAGGTGTTAACCTGTGCTGCTGTGTATGGCACAATTATTACGGCTGGCGCGCATGCCCAAAATACTGAATGGATTGTTGGATGCCATTCTGAGCTAAATCAGCTACTGCTGTAGGGTAATGTTCTATACTTTTACTAGGTAATACCTTTGGGTGTATCCAGAACAGTGGACCTGATTGCCATGTGGGTTGTCTGAATGTAGGCAAAAGACATAGGGCAAAATCTTTTCCTTCCTCTATCCTATTTAGACAGGCATCCTGCAACCTCTGTTCAACTACCTGTAGTGCTTTTCTGGCTTCCACTATCATCACTCGCGTGGAGTCTAAAGCTGACTCTCCTTTCAGAATGTCATAAAGGGGTTTCAATTCACAATTTGCAATCCTAAGATATCCTCTAATCCAATTAATATCTCCCAACAGCTCTTCCTCTGAATTTGTAGACTCAGGAGTTTCTATATCAGCAAGGTTAGGGTACAACTCTCTCCCTTCACTCTGTCCTTCTTCACTGCCTGCCCAATCCGATCTCTCCTCCCAACACTTCCAAGGCGGCCTGTTATCAGCTTCAGGTGGCCTTGGCAAATGGAACCACACCTGCCTAGAACCAATCCACAGGTTTTGATCTTCCATGGAGACAAAAGCAGAAACTCTTTTCCCAAGTAACGTATTCTTATAAACAGATTTCAAAGTCAAGATATCTTTAAAGTATATGCATTTGTTTAATTTAGCAGCCTTAGTAATCAGTTGTCTCTCTGCAGTTAGCTCATTAAAAGTTAAAAAATTACAAGAAAATACAAATAACCAGAATCCAGACTCTCTGTTTATCTGCCATCTTTATGTGGCTTTTTTATCTTTATTTCCTTCCCCGTTTAGAGGTTTTGAGAGTCTAAATCTGTTTTATTGAGAATTCTAAATCATTTTTCAACTCAAAGAGCTTTTAAAATGTTGCTATCACTTTAAATGCTGACTCCGCCCCCTTGGCTGCTTTTCAATATGGAGTAGGAACCCACGAATCTCTCCCACTACTAGCAAGCAGAGCAGACTCAGAAAAACCTTAATGAAGCAGCTCCTTAAGAGCCAAAAAAATTGGATGTGGGGTTGAAGACCCCATCCTTGTATAACCTTTAATTCTTACCTTAAAAATCTTCTCGGAGCCCTTATCAAACAGCCCCAGCTTTGCTAATGCTTTTACTTTCACTTTGAGCTGAAGTTTGCAACTGCTGTTGCTTTCAATTTAAGCCTAAGTTTGCAACTGTTGTTACTTTCATTTTAAACTCAAGGTTGCCATGCGTCCACAGCTATAGAGGTTACACCCACTCGTCAGTGAGCTCCCTCTTCTCCACCTTATCTACAGGTCGGAGCTATCCGCTTTGAATGCGGATCCCAATTTACCTGGGACTTACCGGTTGACCCCCTGACTGCAGAAAGTTCTGATGCCTGAAGCTCGCAGGAGTTGTTTCTCCCTGTATGTACGGGCCACCACTTGTCCCGCGCAACCTTGCCAGCAAGGAAAGCGCAACACCCAGGATCTTCTTTCAGCAGTTTATTCGGGACCTTTACAATTGTTCTCTCTTTGTTCTTCTCTCTGCTTTTCCTTCTCCTCTCCGGGAAACCCCGCCCACTGACTAGAAACTCTCAGGGCATCCAATCCCAATAAGCCACGTGGGCACAGCTCATAGGTCCACATACGCAACAGCAAACCACGCCCCAGGCTCAAGCCAAATAAGGAGTTGTTTATCAAAAGAGAGCACTCACCCACTGGGGGTGGATGGAGGCCGGAAATCAGCACCATCTTTAGGGTGCAGCAGCAGGCAGCTCTCTACAGAGAGAGTGATTGGAGGCAGAGTAGGAGGGCGAAGGGACCTTGAATAAGGATATACACGGACAGAAAATGTGACTTTATTCATAATAAAAATATATATATAATTCCTTTGTTTTCCTTTGACTCCTTTGTTTTTCAATTCCCCTTTTTCTTATGTTATTTTTTGTTTGAATATTACCAGATTTCTACTTAAATCTATTGCCAATTGGTGTTTCTTTTTACTTTTCATGGTTTTTGAAATGCTTATGGCACACAAAACACACACACACACCCACACTCACACACATGCCCACACACATCCATAGCTGCTCTAAGAAATCATGGCAGTCTTTCTGTCTCAGTCTGTGAAGTGCAGGGATTACAGGTGTATATCACTCTGGCCAGCTAAATTATTTTGATATGTTGAAATTAATATACTTTATTTGTATACAAACATTACTCAATAATAAAAAATTATAATATTCTGTATTTTGCATCATTATGCTAAGTGAAATAAATTAGGCACATAAAGACAAGACAAATATTTTATGGTGTACTATTATAAGTGGACTATGGGAAAACAATATTTTTTCTTTTTATTTCATACTACAGTTATAATATAAGCAATTTGGTCCTACCATATGTTTCTGAAATGATATATTATTGTTTTGCAATAGTCTCTAAAACAATATGATTTTGGGCTTAAGCTTTCAAAACTACTAGCAAAAGTAAACCTTTGCCTTTATAAGTAGATTATCACAGATGTTCTTTAGTGATCAAAAGTTCATTGATACTATATTTGTCATTTATAACATCTTTTATTTGAAATAATATCTGTCTGACTCCAAAGACCATACCTTACCCTATATTTCCTAAGCAGTGGATTCATAGAGAATTTTATCTAAAACAAGTGTCTTGTGCTCATGCTAATCTTCAAAATTTATAGTTTCATGGGTGTGACCAGTAAAAGTGCTCCTTATAAGACCTTATGTGTAACCAAGGCCAAATGTTCCTTTGCT
Organism: Sigmodon hispidus; assembly: GCA_004025045.1. Lineage (NCBI taxonomy): Eukaryota > Metazoa > Chordata > Mammalia > Rodentia > Cricetidae > Sigmodon > Sigmodon hispidus. Next base: position 18,164 of record PVIH01019294.1, on the reverse strand, counting down.
TCCCCTAAAACTGCCAAATAACCTGACAGATCTTCTGAAAATTGTTCTTATCCCATTTGGTATCAAGCATTAGACATATATGATTATTCATGGCATTCGTATGTTTCACAATGTTAGTTTCTTCAAGCTTCAACATTTTATTTCAGCCCTTTAATTCAGAGCCATAGAGACAAGGTCATTCTTTCTTGCACTATCTATGTAGTCATATAAGTTATACATCTTCCAGCGCTCTAGTCTATCTTCCAATTCCTTTCAAATAAACATGTTCATTACTTCTAAATTTCACTCTTAAAGACAACATAGTGACTTTAATGCCATATAATAATGTGTAAGCCATGTATTATCTTCAACCTAGTAGCCTGAATTCAACATGCTGCTTCATTACCAAAGTAGCCACATGCAGCTTCATTACCAAAGTAGCCACAGACAACTTACTTACCTTTGTGACCCTTAGTTAATTCATATATAAAATAGTAATAAAATAGTGTCAAGATAAAGTCATAGTTAGCATATACTAATTAGTATAACATCTAACTGTAAAAGTACACATAGAACAATAATATATTATTATTAAAATTATTGAGGCATAAAGAGTTTCTTTTCTCTTCATTGTTTACAGTTCCCGATATCCAGGGCAATGCTATCCTAGTTGTGTTCCAAAGAGAGTTACCCATCCTTTATGTGATAAAGATCTTTTGCCAAGGTACAAATCAAATTAACACTAAGTATATTATTTAATATGCCTGCCATCTATTCCTATCAAGACTTTCTCTATGGAGGACTCAGCACATCAATTTACATTCTGCTCATGGATTAAAGGCTTAGTCCTCAGCTGAAGGTACTATTCTGGATGACGCTGGAAATTTCAGTTGGTGTGTCTTTAGTGAAAGATTTCAGTCACTGAAGGATATGTCTTCAGAGTAATATCTTGTTCTTGACTTCTTCTAGTTTCTTATCTGTTTCTTGGCTGCCATGAGTTATGCAGTTTACTCCACTATGTGCTGTTCCTGTTCCCTGTTCCTATTGATGCTGTCATCACAGCAATCAAGTTAGATTAACACCTGACTGATCTCAGAAATTGTGAATTCAAGCAAAATTATTTTTTTGAAACTGTTTATTTCAGTTATTTGTAACAGTGGTGAAAGCTCCAACACAACCTAATTTGTAAACTACTGGAAACTTTAAGCAAGACTTCTTTTGAGGACTTGTGGGCCTCTCTGATATACTCAGGGTGTAGAAATGACTCAGTGTGAAGGCAGATACCCTAATGTTAGTTCTAGCCCTGCCATTGCTATGCTAGGAGATCAATAACAGGCCATGTAAACTCTAAGCCTTGTTTTCTCACTTATCTTTTCATCTCATCTTCATAGATATTATGAAATCAAGATAGCTGCAACAGTGCCAGCAAGGACTTGTGCTGATATTACCTGGGAGAGTAAGCCAACACAGCCCTTGGGAGCATACAAAGTAGCTGGTTCCCAAATATTGCAGGCAGAGCTTGCCAGAAAAGTTAAGGAGGGCAGTATGACTCTTAACTTCCTGATACTAAAATCAAGCCTGTGACTTCTAGACTCACATTAAAAAAGAGGTAACCAAAGGCAACCAAAGCCATCACTCATTCTCTTCCAAATGATGTTTTGTGTTGAGCAAAGTGCCTTCCTTTTAAAGGGTACTGTCTAATTTAAGAGCTGGCAATGACATTGACCATCACATTACTTTAAATTGACCAAACATACAAACATTATTGGTGCAAGCGTAGAGTGGAAATAAAATAGTATATGCAGCTGTGTAGTTAATAGGGAGGACACTGAATCTCAAAGCACCAAGTTCATCCCCACAGGCAATCAGCCAATCCAAGAAAGCATTGTGCCCATATCCTTACCAGAGCACTAATGTAGTCATTCTCAGAATCAGTAATAGTACAGCACTAATGGCTTCAAAAAGGGTCATATTGTTTCCCTAATTATTAATTCCCAGAAAAAGGACTGCACTGAATTCATTATTGCTTTAACATACTCAGACAAAATCTACCAGTTAACCTCCTCAGAGAAAGGCAGCAACCTGAACATATGATCTCTGTCCTCACTTTCTCTATCCCAGAAGCCTGTTCTGTGGCAGCAACTGTTAATTCTTTGCCAGCAATAAGCTTAGATCCACTTGATAACATTGCTATCTGGACTTACAGATTTAAGCTGCCTACTTGCTTAGGAATTCTGATAAATGACAGGAAGGTAGACAAAGCCTAGAGAAGAAAAATAAAAGGGCACAAGGATGGATTTCTAAGGAAAAAAAAAAAAGCAAAAGCCAGTGGTGGGTTACACATATGGTCTGGCTCCATAGAGAAAGTTCTAAAACATACAATGTCATTCGTCCTTGTGAAAAATACCATGGTTAGACCAATTTGAGAGATTAGAAAAAGGAATAAGAACTACCCAATGTCACATGGCTAGTAAGTACCTTATTCAGTATTAGAATGTAAATCCTGTACCTCTATGAAGTCCAAGGATCTTTTCCACAGATCATGTTTATCAATACTTCCTCTATTTTCTTGAACTCATCAAGCATAGTGAGATGATAGTTATAGCTCTCATTATATAAGTGCCTCCCCATTTTAGATGAAAATAATTTATAAGAAGGGTCTCAGAGTCTTTCTCAGGCCTTTCTTTGGAGCCCGAGTAGTGTCACCTGTGAGATAGTCTCAAAAAACTTGTCTTATATCTTCACCTTAGAAAGGATCTCCCTACTTGTCTGTCTATTTTCTCACTTTCTGGAAATTCCTGGGTAGTAGAGGAAGGAATATAGCATAACTTGAACAAGAGATATATGGTTACAGAAAATATCATCAAGATGGAGCCTGGAAAAGCACAGTTTTGCTTTGACTTAGGGTGTTAAGCTATTTGTATGAACCCTCACATCCATGGCTTGGCTGGTTACAGAGACTGCTTCTCCTAGAATAATCTGACCTTCACAAACACAAGGACTATTCCCTCTTCTTCTTGAGGCTGCTCCTTTCATAGACACTACACATAAGTACTTCATACACATGCTGGACCAAGAGAACCTGGCCAACAAACTAGATACTGCAGTTTCTTCTGTAACTGCCTCAGCTCACTGGCTCAACATAGGCAGTTTGGGAAGGCAGAATGAATGATCAGTCTAGGTAATCATCAGAAAAAACGTGATGTGCAGACATGGGGAAAGACTTCACTTCTTTTACTGTTGTCTGACCAAGGAAGAGAAGCCAAAATCAATTACAACAATATTGCCTATAATCAGCCAGATAACCTATGTTCTTATGTGTGTTTTTGTTTCACCTCTGGCCAAAATCATCAGAAGCACTAATGTAAGTGATCAGGTCCATTCAGGAGGGTACACAGATGACTGACCACTGGGGCCACGTTAAATGACCAAAGTCATATGGATTGGAAGATTTCCAAGGAATATGTGACTGAGGTACATCTTAATATCCCCCAAGGTGGGTTCCCAGCAATGTTTGGTGGTAGAAAGATATAATATTATAGCATATAGGTATGGCATTATGGTAGAAGAGTGAAATCACAGCAAGAAGTTTCATTTGAACCTTTTTGGTAACCCAGCCATCTTCTTCTTATGTTAGTCATAAGATGTATTTGTTTTACTCTGTTCTCTGGAAACACAGGGCTCAGTTAGACTTAATATGATAACATACAAAAAAACCCTTATGGCTCACTTCATACAAATCTGTAATTAATCCAACAGTTGTCTGTTACTACCTTGAATGCCTTGATAATTCAAAGGAGGGGCTTCAGTAAAATGTAAGTAATATGGAGGTGAGTAGGGCTCTGACATTGGTGAAAGTATAACTTGTAAGCACAGATTTTTGTGGAGGAGGGGGACATTAACCTTAAAGAATGGGAAGGACCATGTTTGTAGGATAGAAGGAAGTGAAGAAAGGAAAAAAAGTACTCCAGCTCATAATTCAAGAATTGGTGGATTCTTAACCAAGTTCATAAGTTCTAGTTATAAAAGGGTCATAGTTGGGCAGGCATATAATTAGAAAGATCATATGGATGATTATTGAAATAGAGGCATTATGGAATCTAAACTATGATTCTGGACAGATGTGGAAGACTAAACTTCATCTATGGGCAACAATGACAAGAAAAAAGTAGATTTCCAGGGGTTTCTGATTCCAAAGGGCATGGTTTGAGGGAGGATAAAAGAGTAAGTTATAAAGTCAGCCTGTCACCACCTTGCTAAGTACTCTGAAAGAGAGTAGCTGCAGGGGGGAGCTGGTTTTAGGAATCACAAGCATGTTGCACCAGAATTCTTCATTGATACCCACTCATCAATATTATGCCTGTTTAACAAGATCACAATCCTATCATCAATTCAGTGCCTAAGCTGCTCTAAACCATTCAAAAGGAAGATTGTGTTTCATTTTCTCCAACACCTAAGAAATGAGCACTGTTGTTATTTCTATTTCATAGCTAAGCATGCTGAGACACTGAAAAGTTAGATTGTTTCCTCAAGGTCATGATTAGAGACAAGGTATTCTGCTTCCCAGTTCACACTTTCATTTAAGGATGCTCTCTAGACAGACCCACCATGGACTTCCAATAAGAATATTGTACTTTAATACTTTAAACAGTTTTGAAAACAAGAATTCTTAAGGGGCTTAAGATTCAAAAGAGACATGGTAAGATGAAAGAACAGAATAGGCAGGTTCAGGATCTGAAGGTTAAAGACTTGATCTATAGCCAGCATATTTCTGTTGATTCACATTTTACCCTGGCTGCTGTCTCCAGCCCTAGAGCAAACAGAAAGAACAATCCAGCACTTCTTTGAAGTCCCAGCCCCACTAGTTACACTGGAAGCTTAATAGTCCTGCAGTGAGAGGCTGAACATATGAAAAATCATGGCCCCTATTAACTTATTGCTGTGAGATAAACAGGAAATGAATGGTGGATAGTGCCATGAATGGATATGAAGGCATAAAAAGAGAAGAGTCCAGTGAAACATGTACAATGATAGGGGAGGATGAAGCCCCACAAGTACAGAAAAGGGTCTCTTTTCAGAGTGTGGATGGTGGGTTAATACATGATACATTGAGATCAGCTATATCAGTGTGGTTGCAAATGATAGTATTCTATTGGTTTTAGTGGCCGAGTACCATTGCATTGTATATATGTACCTTAAAAAAATGCATCTGTTGACACTTAGGCTGTTTTTATTTCTTGTGAAGAAGACTAAGATAAATATGGGAGTATGGATGTCTTTCTGAGATAGATATTGATTTTCTCTCCTTTGCATAAATTAACTGTAGTACAATTGCTGGATCATATGGCTGTTCTAGAATTTTTCAGAAACCCTTGCATAGTTTTCTCTTTTATTTTTATTTATTTATTTTTATTTTATTATTATGAACAAAGAAGTCACACTTTCTATCCTTGTATATCCTTATTCAAGGTCCCTTCCCCCTTGCAACACATTAGTTCATTCTCTCTTCTCCACAACTCCCCATCCCCTCCCTGGGCAGGCAGCTGGCAGTCCCAAGGTCCCACTGTCCCAATATTGTTTAGTTCAGTCTCCACTCTTGGCAGATCCAGTTTTCTCCCCCCTCCCTCAAGAGTGAGTCAGGTGTTCCTCTAGGGGGAGTGGGATCCAAGGAGTCAGTCCAGGGTGTTTCTGATCCCAAGCTGTTCAGTGGTTGTGGCTTACAGAAATTAAGTGTAGCTCTGGTCCGCAAAATGTGAAGCGCAGGTTTATGGACCTTTAGTTCCCATTGCTAGTGAGAGGATGTGTGCGATGACATCACAATGTATTACTATTGCTTTTCAGTGCTCTCTCCCTTTCCATTCATGTATTACTCAATGCCTATTAGGAAATTGGGTCCCTGGGAACATCTCGATTTTGTGTTTCCAAGAGGGAGCTCCTCACAGAAGCACCAGAACATGGGACAGTTAAATCTGTGAGAAGTGTAATTTTCTTCTCACACAAAAGGAAAAATGATTCACTGCCTTTGCTCTCCAGAGTTTGATGTCAGCCAGCTGTAGCCACAACCAGATTAGAGAATGACAAATCTGGAGCTTGTTGTCAGACCTGCTAAACAATTTATGAGGCTAAACTACACATCAAGCTCTAACCTTGCAGGCCGGGATCTAACCTTGCAGGACAAAGGCCAGTTGCCACTCAGCCAGCCTTCTGGCTCTGACCATACAAATTTCAGCTGTATACCAATGCTAAACAACAGCTGGCGAAGTGCTGTTGTGAGAAGGATGTCTTGCTAGAATGCACAGTTTTTCAACCAAACGTGGAACTTCTCAGAGGAAGAGCAGAACAAGCCCTGGAGTCATTCAAGTCTGAGTTTCTTTTTCCAAGAAGGACCTACAGACCTTCAAATAATTTCCTCTCCTTTCCTGAGTAGAAGTTTTCAAATAATTTTCAAGTCATTTTGTAGCCAGGACCTTTTCTCCCATTACTAGAGACTCCTATAAATCTTCAAAACATACTTCTACTTTCCTTTCTTTGCTGTCATACTGTGTGAACTGGCCATAGGATGGTGACTATAAGAGTATCACTGATGATGTGTCCTTTCAGATACTCAAGAATGGTAGTGTCCTGTACAATGTTCTATCTCTACCAAACCATCTCTGTTGAAATGCAAATATAATTTAATCTTCAAAATACCAGAAACTTGATCCCCATTCTCTTCCAAATATCATTTTCTTTAACTCAGACAGAGCCAGTATCATTGAGGTTACCAATTTCTGTTTGTAGTATTTTATACACAATGGATGACTTACATCCACAGGTTTTCATCCACATGGACCCTTAAATATTTGGATATTTAACTGTCCTCAAAGGCCCATATGATAACAGCTTGGTTAAGTAATAAGGCCTGCTGAGAGGATGTGAGATCACTAGAGGTGTGTGCTTGAAGGAGATATGGCATCCCAGCTCCTTTGTGTGTGTCTCTCTCTCTTTGCTCACTCCCAGAAGAGGCCCAAAGTGACAGAGCCAAGAAACGATGGATTAGAACATATGAAATCATGAGCCAAGCCAAAATTGCCTTTGTCTCCTTGAATTTGATAATCTCACATATTTTATCATAGCAATGGAAACATAATGCTCTCTATCTCACCCAATCAGACTCTCAGAAATCATTCTTTTTAAATTGTGCAAGACCTATATCTTGTTGAAGCTTATAATTATTTCTGTGCTCATCACTTTTGACCTTTTAACAGCATGTACCTTTAATCTTGGAATGTTCTGTTCTGTGAGAAAGACCTAGGATTACACCTATCTGGTTTTTATTTCAATTGCAGCTATTTCTGCCTAGGGTCCCTGGCTAGAGATTTTCATGTCTTTACTCTCTAAATATTGAGGCTTTCCTCCTCCATCAAGTAGATGTCATACACCATTTAGGTAATGGAAGCTTCTGAATTTGCCTCTCCACTGACTCATTCCTTGAATATTTAAATAAAATGTCAAAGCCACTTATTTGTCATCTCCACACAGGTAAATAAAGGTATCTCATATTTGAAAGTATACTTGATTACCTAGATACTGCTTTTTTTCATCAAGTCATCTCCTTCTCCAATTTATTTCCATCACAATAAGACATCAACATCCAAAACTTAGTTGCAGTAGTACTCAAAGAGTCAGACTTGACTCATCTGTGTTCTTTATAACATAGTATTGACAGGCACAATTATTCAAACTAGCTTCACCATTTAGCACTTATTCATTTTCCACCACTTTTCCTACCACCACTGTGGCCTAAGCAACCGTCTTCTACCTAGACCAACTTTAAAAAAAAGCTTAAATGTGCCAGTCTCACCAACAGTTCTATTACTTCACTGTGATGCTCACACTGCAAACTTAGTTGGTCACATATCTGTCTTCATTTTGTTTGACATTTCAGAATTAGTGGGGATGGGAAATAAGCTTGTGTGGTATCCACCATATCTCTGAATATACATTGTCTATTCATTCCAACACCTCCTTTACTTCTGTACTTGAATTATTTTTCCAATTTATACTTGAACTCTTAGCTTCAGACTTGTGATTGCAACTGCCCCCTAAGCATTTACAATGCCTGCTCCAAACTGTATTCCTAATCTTCTTCCTATTCCTAATACTACCCTCATCTTAGGAATCGTGCTATTATCCATTCCATTCGAAAGTAAAAAATATGAATGGCATACTTGATACTTTTTTGTCATTGAATAATCATACAGTCAGTCCCCATGTCTCATATGTGCTACCTTTCAACAAGATCTCAGTTTTTCCTCCCTTTTCTCCATCTCTTTTGCTAGCATTTTAAGTCTAAATCTCTATAATCTCTCTTCTGGATAACTCCTGCTACTGCCTTTTCTCTGCTGGTCTTTCTTCCACATCTGCAGGTTTGCTGTTTATTTATCCCTGTAATAGGGAAAAGGAGATCTGAATAAACTAAGTCAAATCACAAGTCCCTCTGAAGCTCAGTCCCCCAAATTTTCTCCTCATTATTTCTAGAATAAACTTCTGAGCTCTGTATTCAAAGATCTGCAGGCCCTGGTCATAGGCAACCTTAGCTTGGATTTCTCTCACAATTATTTGAATCTGAGATCCTATCCTCATATAAATACTTACTAATTCCCAAATTTTGCATATCTTTGCTCAAGTTGTCCCTTTATACCTTGGATAGACTCACCATTCTGTGTGGCCACTGTCACTCATTTTTTTTTATTTCTAATTTATGCATTAATTCCTGTAGTATTTCTCTGCCTCTATTATAGTGAAATTCTCCCTTAAATGAGTTTGTTTAGAAATAATCCTCTTAATGTTCCTATAATCTCTTATACTTCTTGCCCTTTATCTTTTACTGGTGTATACAATCATATCTAGACCCACTGGCTCCCCTAACTGGGGACTCTCAAAAGTAGAAACCTTGTCTAAACTATTCTACAGTCTCAGCCTCAGCTTCTATAAAGAGTAGACACACACAATGGGCTTCATGTTTCCCTTCATGTGTTCCCACCGTCTTTTTTATGAACAACATTGCTTTGCTTGCAGTTTTCCTCTCTTTACAATTTTGAGGTTTTTATTACACACATCTTATTAATCAATTTAGTATTTCATTACAGGATGTACAGGTCCTAGAGACTTCTAAGGGCCTGGGGTCCTGCCTGGCCTCAACCAGTTTAAACTGATTATAACTGGTACATTAATTTATGTGCTCATAGCACTTCCACATAGACATGAGGGCCCTTTGACTGAATACTTCCTCATAAGTCATCCTATGGTCTGCTTGGGGGCCTTGGCAACAGAGGTGGAGACCTGCTGTGAGATTCTCTAGACTAGCAAGAGATGACAATGCCTTAGCAACAGATGCAGGCAAGGCATAGCCCTTTCTCCTGGCTGGGTGGAGGGCATTTAAAGACTTGCACCTTCCTCAATAAATTGAACTTGTTTGTTTCAACTAGTTCCCAGAGTCTGAGATATTGGTTCTGTGCCTTCTTACGCCCTTCCCCAAAGGGGAACTAGCAAGGCCCAAAGCATAGAGAACCCCAATATTTGGTACCAGAATAGTGGGGCTTTTGGTATGGCTATAGAGTACTCCTAGTTTAGGGTTATTTTTGTTATTGCTGCAGTTATTTTTGGCATTTTATTTTTGTCTGCTGTTGTCATTCCTGCCAGAGTTCTTCCTCTCTCCTGGCAGCCAGTCCTGTGGCCCCCTTTTTTCTCAGCTCTGTGACTTCATGCTCTCTCAGTGAACTTTGGTAAATTGGCCCTTCTTCCTGTGTTTGTTCTTTCCACCTCATTCTGATGCTCCACTTTTGTTGCAGTGTTTGTTTGTATTTGTCTGTTAAAATTAATAGGGAGGCACACAGAAATCTTTGTCCAGGTTTGTTCAGTGATTCCACATGAGAGCTGACCACTCAGGAAAGGAACCAGTGTCTGGCTTTTAGTGAAGCCAACACTCAAGGGAGACACCTTGCAAGCAATCATGTGGCTACTAAGGTCACACCCAGTGGAAGTCCCTTGCTAAGCACAGGACATTCTGTTCAAATCACACTTCTGCTTTGCTTGTTATATGTTTTGCATTGTGGCAATGGGTAATATATCTTCTCACTGCAAAGAAGCTCACATGGGAGCTTTAAAATCTCTTATTAGTTGTGAGCTCTGTGTAAAGACAGGAGAACTGTAAAAATTTGAGGTGGAGCTGAAGTTTGACCTCATAGATCTCCCCAGAAAACATGTGGGAACCAGATCTGTTTATGAAAGTGCTATATCTAGCAACAAAAAGGGAAGTAGCTTCAGGAATAACTGTAGCAGCTCTCTTTCATTCCTAGTTTTCTGGCAATAATTGCCAGTTTAAAATCCTCCTCACTAGAGAAAGTCATTGAAACTCACAATAAGTTTTGCCAAGAACAAAGCAGTGCTAAGGTCTCCATTACCTCAGTGCCACCCATGACCTGTCCCCATCACAGGTTAGACAATGAAGAGGAAGTGATTTGGGACAGAGTACAGGCAGAAAAGGAGTACTCAGCAGCCCCTAAGCCTGCCCCTGTAGCTTCCTCTTTTTCCCAAACTCTTCCTTGGGCAGCTACCCCTCCCCTGCAGTATCATCGGTCCCATTTGCTAGTACCACTTTCTGAGCCAGCTCAGCCTGCACTTACCCAGCTAACAAAAGCACCTTCCCTGATGGAACCTTATATTTCACAGCCTTCAAAGGCTGTGAGGTTTTTTCCTGTGCTGGATCCAGCTGTGCCAACACTGGCCAGCCAACATGTGTGATATTTTAAATGCCTAAGATAGGCTTTCCAGTGACTGTAGGTCTTAACACTGCTAATCAGCCATGGATTCCCAGGCCTTTGGCAGATCTCTTTTTCTCTCTCATCAGAAAATTGGTTAATAAATCAGGCCTCAATTCACCATATTTTGAAAAAGTTCTATAGCAATGGGTTATGTATTTACAGACTTATTGCTGTAATATGTTTCTGGCCAGCCTTTTTGGCCTAGCCCTGTGACCCAGACACACAGACTGGTAGACTGGCAGAAACTCACAGACACTTATATTACTTTTACACTGACTGACCTAGGGCCCAGGCATATAGCTTGCTAACTCCTTCATCTTAACTCAACCTGTGATTCTTGTTCAGCCATGGGGTTTGGTACCTTTTCTTAGCAGCATTTCAACTTCTTTCCTCTATGTCTCCTGGCATCTCTGCAGCATCTTTGCTCTGCTCTGAGATGTTCCCAGAGTTTTCTTAGTCTGATAGCCCTGCCTACACTTCTTGTCTCCCTTTGGCCAATCAACTTTTTATTAGACCAGTAGGAGGGACAAATATTTACAACATACTAACATAATCTCACTACAACCTATTATGATTGATGCAACATAATGAAGGCTGTGTTAGACTAAGCTAACATTCTTAGCTAACATTCAGCATATGCTGATCATGCAGAATCTCAGGCATGGGATAATATACAGTACAATGTTCCTATTATACTAGACATGCTAATAGGCCATGAGCCATATGATATCTCAGTTACTCAGGCCCAAATTGGACAACAGGCTTATTTCCAACAAGTTTCTTAGTTATCTTTTAGAGCCCTTAAGTCTTGCATTCCCAGGGATCCATCTGCATACTTCACAAATTGATACAGCAGCCAAGAAAATTACTGATTTTCTCACTAGATGAATGAGACAGTTAAGTGGAGAATGAATCCAGGCCCTACTAGAAAGATGCTGATTAAACAATTGTCATGGGAGGGGCTTAACAACCCTACCAGCAATACAGTGGCTGCTGTTCACAATGAGGAAATATATAAATGGTTGTCAGCTACCAGACCTAAATTCATCCAGGAGTCCAACTGTAGCATTCACTACATCCCTCAATGATCTTTTGACTGAGAAACAGTCAAAGAAAACTACTCAGACAGCCTCAGCTGGCAGGCCATGGTGGAGTTGTGGCAAGCCTGGAAACTTGCAGTAAAAAGTAGCCCCAAATAGGTAATGTAGTTCCTCCTTGCTGTACTAACTCTTCCCACTTGGCTGAAGATTTATGGGTACTTGGACCATTGTAGCCTTTTCTTTTACCTGTGGCTGTTGACTCTCCTGCATTCTCATGTTTATTTACCACTAATGTGAGCTTGGGACAGCCTGTTATGGATTTGATAACTAAAATATAGAAAGTAAAGAATACATGGTCCATGGAAGAAGTACTTTGTTTCATCTTAAATGCCTCTTCTAGTGATTCCTGTATACTATAGCAGTATGCTCTTATACACTGTAAAGATTTGTCACTTTAAACATTGGTGAAATATAAGCTAATTGGCCACCAGGAAGTATAGGTGGAGGTAGCAGAGTAGTAGAATTCTGGGAAGCAGAAGAGCAGACCTGAGACCCCAGTAGATACAGAGGAAATGGAATGATAACGCTGTACTGGGAAAAAAAATACCAAGTTACATGGCTAAATATAAATAGAATCATGGGTTAGTTTAAGAATAAAAGTTAGATTGTAATATATATGCCTGAGCCATAGGCAATTAACATAAGCTCGTCATTAACATAAGCCTTTGTGTGATTATTTGTGACTAAATGGATGTGGGACTGGCTGGGCAGAACAGAGTAACTTCTGACTACACCTGTATACATTTATATAAGATGACTACAAAAGGTTTTCATGGGACCTCAACCAGTAGAACTATTTTGGGCCATGAACTACTTGCCCTCTTTCCTATATTAAAAAATTATTGTAGCACTCCAAGATAGCTCATTCATCATTATCTCAATGTGCAAATGCACTTAGTTTTTCTATCTTAGTAAGTCTTCCCATTCCTTTGGAACATTATCAACCAGCTCTGTTTTCTAAGTCATTGCAGGATTTTTCAGTAAAACCTGATAAAAGTTATGACACTCAATTTTTGAGAAAAAAAATGTAATATACTTGGCTTATGAAGGTATACTTTAAAAAGGTCCTCAAAAATTGCCCCATTATGGCAGAAACCCCTTAAATTTTAGATGTGATCCTATTATGTGCAATTGGGATTTATGCAGCCCTTCAAACTGTCTTGATATGTGATCCCTGATGGTATTATTATTATTATTATTATGAACAAAGAAGTCACACTTTCTAACCTTGTATATCCTTATTCAAGGTCCGTACCCCCTCCCACCACATCAGGTCATTCTTTCTTCTCCACAAGTCCCCATCCCCTCCCTGGGCAGGCTGTAGGCAGTCCCATGGTCACACTGCCGCAACATTACTTAGTTCAGTCTCCACTCCTGGCAGATCTAGCTTTCTCCCCTGTCCTTCAAGAGTGAGTCAGGTGTTCCTCTAGAGGGAGTGGGATCCAAGGTGTCAGTCCAGGGTGTTTCTGATCCCAAGCTGTTCAGTGGTTGTGGTTTGCAACTTGGGCATGCTTTGCTTTTTTCTTGTTTGTTTGTTTAGAGTTCACTAATGAGTGAGTACCTCCCCTGTTTATCTTTCTGAGTTTGTGATACCTCACTCAGGAGGATATTCTCCAAATCCATCCATTTGCCTGAAAATTTTAGGATATAATTTTTTCTTACTGCTGAGTAGTACTCCATTGTGTAGATGTACCACAGTTTGTTATTCCATTCTTCAGTTGAGGGACATCTAGGTTGTTTCCAGGTTCTTGCTATTACAAATAATGCTGCTATGAACATAGTTGAGCTAATGCCTTTGGAGTGTGACTGCTTCTTTAGGGTATACACCCAGAAGTGGTATTGCTGGGTCCTTGGGGAGATTGATTCTCAGTTTTCTGAGAAACGGCCATACTGCATTCCAAAGTGGCTGAACAAACTTGCACTCCCACCAACAATGGAGGAGTGTTCCCCTTGCTCCACATCCTCTCCAGCATAGGCTGTCCTCTGTGCCTTTTATCTTAGCCAATCTAAGGTGTCAGATGGTAAGTAGCACTTTCTATAATGGGGCCTACTCCTATGCAAAACAAATATAAATTGAGAAAAGGTAAAGGTAAATCACTTTACATGCTTAATTGGCAGGCCACCCAGTCTTTGTATGACCATCATTTTTCTTCTTGGTAACTAACAACTATACTGTAAATAATGTTCCTGACTACTACTGAGATGTTTGCTTTCTAAGAGCTTGCTGTCAGGGATATTTAGAAACAGCTATATTGATGAAAGAACCAGCTGCCATTTGGGACTTTGTTGTTAATGCTACTCACTTTCATGCTATTACCATTATGGTTCAGACCCAATTGACAACAATAAATAGAGAGAAAAGAGATTTTGGAATTATAGCTGGCATTATTACTACAATACTGCTAGCAGTGTGAGGGACAGTGGCTAGAGTGATCTCACTGACTCAAACTGATGCCACAGATGAGTCCTTGAATCAGGTGGTAATTTAGTCTTCTGAGACATTGCATGCCCAAGAAGACATTAATCAACATCTCCATCAGTGCATACATGTATTACAACAACAAATTGACCTAATGGCTAAAGAATTAGCATTGATGAGAGACATTTCATTATTAACTTATAATCCTAAATATAAGGGATTTGCCTTACTACCTATAAAGACGCCAATATTTTACTGGAGAGAAAGTGACTGGCAAAGTACATAAAAGAGACCTGGTAGGATAAGTTCCTTACTCCATTCTGCTTCAGGAACAAATCCACCAATTAAATATAACCAGAGTGCCATCCATGACCCTAGACACTGATTTCCTGACTAACGTATGGAACACTCCTTAGAAGCTGTTTGATGGGGCTGGAGAGATGGCTCAGGGGTTAGAAGAATTGACTGTTCTTCCAGAGGTCCTGAGTTCAATTCCCAGCAACCACGTGGTGGCTCACAACCATCTATGATAACATCTGGTACCCTCTTCTGTATACTGTGTACATAAATAAATAATTTTTTTAAAAAAGAAGCTGTTTGACTCCTCCTGGATTCTTAAATATGTGTTGCTGGGCAGGGTAATGCTTTTAATTCTTTGCTTGTTTGTGTCTCCTACAGTATATTTGCCAGCAAAGAGCAGTCACCAAGGGGACCCTTCAGGTTTTAATGGCTCTTAGGCTGCAAGGCAAAGCCTTCCTAGAGATTCAAAAGGCTACTGCCTCACCCCACCACTCAGACTTTTCTCCAGTTATGATGTTACTCATAAGCTGATGAACAGAAACAAGTAAGAGATTGTTTGACAGGCCAGCCTAATACAGGAATACTATAAATGATTAAACCTCCTGAGGTAAGGTCACCAAGATCAGGACAAAATACTCTAACTCCCACTGAGCATGTTACAAAAATAAAAGGAAAAAGTGTATTGAGGGATATATAGGCCCTAAGGGTTTCTAACGGCCTGGGGGCCAGCCTAGCCTCAACTAGTTCAAACTGATTATAACTAGTACCTTAAGTCATGTGCTCAAAGCACTTTCCCATAGCCACGGGGTGCCCTTGAGTAGGTACTTTCTTAATATCCTAACCTGGGATCTGCCTGGGGGCTTGGCAACAGAGGTAGAGTCCTGATGTGAGATGACTTGGACCAGTGAGAGTTGCCCACACCAAAGCAGCAGATGCCAGCAAAACAAATCTCTTCTCCCTGGCTAGGTGGAGGGTATTTAAGGCTTTCCCCTTCCTCAATAAATTGAACTTTTTTGTTTCAACTAATTCCCAGAGTCTGAGATGTTGATTCTGTATCTTCTTACCCCCTTCCCCAAAGGGGAACTAGCAAGACCCAAAGCATAGACAACCCAATATTTCTCCTATCACTTCTGATGTCTTGTCGTTGATGGTAGATATATGTTTTGGCTATGATTTGTTTTGCTTTATATTATGCATATAGTGCCATGATATTCAGTCTCTAAAGACTTAATACAAATTCCATGAGAACCTATTTCCAGCCATCCGCACATAAACCTCTGCTTTTAGAGGTCCAGAGCTATGGCATAAATAGAAAGACAATGACAATGGCATAAGCAAAAACTAACAACCTTAGCCACTCTACCTACTTAGCACTTTGTGATGCACAGAAATTTTTTCCTGTCTTTTGGCCATATGATCCTCCTACTACTCAATGATTTAGAGAAGGAAGAGATTCTATTATCTAGTGTAATATGAAGTCTCTGGCCTGAACTAGCCCTGTAGTCTAGACCCACCTGAAGTCCTGCTGTTACTTAGCCCCAAATAATGACTCAGATACTTATATTAATTACATGCTGCTTGGACTATGGCTCAGACATAGTGCTACCTAGTTCTTTCATCCTAACTCATTTTCATTAATCTGTCTTGCCACATGGCCCATGGCTTTCCTGTGTTCCATTAGATCTTGTTCTCTCATTGGCATCTCACAGCATCTCCTTCTATACTAGGATTTCCCACCTGTTTCTAAGATGCCTTTCTATAAACCAAAATGGTCTCTTTATTAACAAATGATATTTACAGCAAAGAAAAAGATATCTCACATCAATCTACCATTATGAGATGGGGACATTTGAGAACAAAGAAAGTGTCTCTCAGAAGAACTCTGTCCCTTCAACAGGAGGCCAGGGGTAAATAACAGAATGCACCAAGATAATACAAGCAAAACACTGAATTTTGAAATTAAAAAAAAACCAACTAAATTTAAAAACCTTATAAGTTCAAAGCTGGGAAGAAAGACTGGGTAACTTTTGGGTAGACAAAGCAGATATAATGCTACAAATGCTAGGGAACTTGAATAAAAGAGATAAGCTACTTCAAACAAATTCCCTCAACTACCTGAGTGGTAGCAGGGTTAAGAGTAATACCTAGAGGTTAGTGCACAGCTGAAGTTGCAAGAATTGGTATTTTCAGAGTACAAATGGCATTAGAGTGAAGAAAACAGCCTTCAGACCACTCACTCTCACTGTAGAAAGAAGCAAGAACTATAGAAGGACAGAATATCATGTACACGAGAAGGTATTGAGTAGCCCTGTCAAGTTTTGTGAACCTTCCTACCTCCTCTGTGGACATCAGGTTTACCAAAGACACATAGGGACTTTACACTCTCCATTGTTGAACAAATGTTTGGGTTTAAAGCTCTTTTTAAAGACTTTAGTCCCTGGTCCTGCCCTGATCTCTGAATACACCAAGCTAGCCAGTGTCTATAGCTGCTATTATCAACCAAGAGAAATTCACCTTGTACAACTCTGAGTAGTCTATTTTTCATAGAAAGCTTAGTTTAAGACCATTTCTTTTTTTTTGGTTTTATTTATTTTAGTGTCTGTGATGAAAATGTAGCTGCATATTCCAATTAAACCCATCAAACAGCAAGTGACAGAGTTCTATAAAACTGAATATGCTGGAAGCCTCTGATTTACACAAATTAAGTGAAGAGTGTTTACCATATGTGAACAGTGTCTCCATATAGCTATTGGGTTTTTTGTTTGTATGTTTTTTTCCTTCTTCTTTATTTATTTTGCATTTATCAAGAAAAACAGTAAAATGAATTTAAAATGCTGATAAGTTAACAATAACTATAAAGAAGATAAAATCATAAGCATGACTTATCAAGGGTGATAGCAAATAAGATTGCTACACATATATTTCCTTTATGTTCAGCTTTCCCTCTGAATTTTTTTTCTATCCCTGTATATCTTTATAAAGGTCCCTTCCCCCTCCTGCCACATCAGGTCATTTTTTCTTCTCCACAACTCCCCATCCCCTCCCTGGGCAGGCAGCAGACAGTCCTATGGTCCCACTGACCCAATAATGCTTAGTTCAGTCTCCACTCCTGGCAAATCCAGTTTTGACCCCCCCTCAAGAGTGAGTCAGGTGTTCCTATAGTTGGAGTGGGATCCTAAGGGTCAGTCCAGGGTGTTTCTGATCCCAAGCTGTTCAGTGGTTGCAGCTTGGGCATGCTTGGCTTTTTTTCTTGTTTGTTTGTTTAGAGACCACTAATGAGTGAGTACATCCCCTGCTTATCTTTCTGAGCTTGTGATACCTCGCTCAGGAGGATATTCTTCAAATCCATCCATTTGCCTGCAAATTTTAGGATATCATTTTTTCTTACTGCTGAGTAGTATTCCATTGTGTAGATGTACCACAGTTTGTTAATCCACTCTTCAGTTGAGGGACATCTAGGTTGTTTCCAGGTTCTTGCTATTACAAATAATGCTGCTATGAACATAGTTGAGCTAATACCTTTGGAGTGTGAATGTGCCTCTTTAGGGTATACACCCAGAA